>LOJH01021542.1:0-20262 GCA_001685095.1 Ellobius talpinus
TTATTAAACCAATGAAAGTAACACATAGACAGATGACCCTCCTCCATCAGTCTCCCTACAGTATGGTCTGTGCTCACTTCTCTGTTCTTTCATGGAGCCCAGGATCTGTGGACTAAGTCATCTGTTGAGTAAATATCAAAGATTTCCGTAACTCTGAACCTAGTGTGTAGGGGAAATAGAAAAGTGAAAAACAAGACTTCTGAGGATCTTGCATATAGTTGGGACACATATCTCAGAGATGGGTAAGATGGGGAGTAATATACCTACAAGTCTGATATAGAACCTAGACATGTCTTCATATTTTCTATATGTTATATGTGTAAAATGTGGTGGGTTCTAAATATATGGGTAGATTCATATTTATCTGAATATGTGTGTATACTTATTAATATGGAGTATTCCAATATGATAGCTATATAAAGAAGAGAGAAAGCTGCATTCTGTGGAAGGAAATAGCATACATATACACTTGACATTGGTGATAACCACCACACACTCTAACATCAGGTAAGAAGAGAATCTGCTGAGAGTAGGGGGATTCACGGCAGGGGTTGGCTGGTTGGGTATATTTTAGGTGACCTTCAGTAGATAAATACCAGGCTGAGCCCTTTATACTTTCTCATTTACTAGAAAAATCTAACTGGTTACCATCAGTGGTAGTCTGAGTGATAAAGGCCCCCATAGACTCATATATTTGAATGCTTGATTCCCAGTTGCAGAATTGTTTGGGAAGGATTAGGAGGCCTTTTTAAAGGAGGTATGTCACTGGGTGTGGGCTTTGAGATTTCAAAAGCCCACACTACTGCCACTTACTTTTCTCTCTTTGCCTTGTGCTTGTGAATCAGATGTAAGCTCTCAGCTACTGTTCCAGCACCATGCCAGCCTGCCCCTTGCCTTGTTCTCCACTGTGATGGTCATGAACTTTAGCCTTTTGGAACTAGGAACCCCAAATTTAATGCTTTCTTTAATAAGTTTCCTTAGTCATGGTGTTTGGTCATGGCAACAGAGAAGTAACTCAGACAACATCTTGTGACTAAGCAAACTCTTCATGGCAGAAAGTAGGGAAGACATATTGCTTCTGGACCCATTCAAATGTCATGGAGTCAAGTTACTACAACGATCCCTGCTCAGCTTCCATTGCTTTCCTAACTCTGCAGTATGAAAGAATATACTCTAAATGGTAACACAGAAACAGTTTTGGGTTTTGGTCCCCGTGTGATTTGTAAGCCTTCCCTTTATTCTTCTCTCATTGTGAAAATTGCTTTGGAAAATATGGACTCGGAAATAGACTTGACAAAGGAAATGCGCTCTCAGGAAAGGAAGGAAATAGACTTGACACAGGAAATGCGCTCTCAGTAAAGGAAGGAAATAGACTTGACAAAGGAAATGCGCTCTCAGGAAAGGAAGGAAACAGACTTGACACAGGAAATGCACTCTCAGTAAAGGAAGGAAATAGACTTGACACAGGAAATGCACTCTCAGGAAAGGAAGGAAATAGACTTGACACAGGAAATGCGCTCTCAGGAAAGGAAGGAAACAGACTTGACAAAGGAAATGCGCTCTCAGGAAAGGAAGGAAATGCTGTCTAGATGAAGGATCTGAAGATGGACCTTACAGAGTCACTGAAAAATAAAAATGTCAAGGTTTGAGCCTCCAGTCAGTGTACAAATGTGCCACATGACTGGTATCCTGCCTGTCTTGTAGAATATACCTTGAAAGCTCACAGATATAACCTAAGAGGAACATGAAAGTGAAGGGAGGGTGAGCAGACGAAGTTACTGAAGGTTTTCCTTCAGCTGTATCCTGACTAAGGTTAAGAATCCACCAGGATGTGTTTAGCATAATGCAAAGCCAAGGCACAAATCCCCTCATTATTGGAAGTTTACACGGCACAGTAGAGGACACACGCCCAACACAGATGTGAAGGGACCCTTTGCTATCAAAATATGGAGGAAAAGCCTTCAGTGATGCAAGATCACCATTGCCTGCGACAGTGAAGCTCAGTGATGCAAGATCACCATTGCCTGCGACAGTGAAGCTAGGGACTCGATCTGCTCCTGGAAATGGACTAGGACAGTTTGATTTGGGGCACAGTCAGGTGGTGCACCCTGCCTGTTCACAGTGCACAGGAAGGTTCCAGATATGGGCACTATAAGCTACCCTTGGTTGAACCTGGCATTGACTACTGCATTCCTGATCTGTCAGAACTGAGGAAAACTTCATCTTAAAGTCATGTCTTGACATCTAAGCCACAAGCTCATTGCTGTTAAAGCTAAACATGACCTCAATGACCTTTGACTTCTCATATGATCTCTATGTTAAGGTGTGTGAGTTTGAGATGGGATTGGATGACTAAGGGTCAGAGGCACCTGGTGCATTGGGCACTTCTCTTGTACTGACATTTGTTCCTAGGGCAACTCCATGCCCAGCACCACCTCCCGCGTAAGCTTCTGGAGATGACTACATTGGAACCCTGACATACCTCTTATAAGTAATTTTCCTTCTTTCCTGATACTCAGGTCAAGCCCTGGAGAAATGGTAGCAATAGGAAACTTGAATGTTGAGTAAAATGAGTTTTCAGTTCTATATTCACAAGCCACTGTGTAAACCAAGCTCACACTCAGGTTGAGGCATTCCCAAGAACAGTTAAGCATGATACCACTAGGGGGCACTGTGGAGCTGTGTCCACTAATCATTTCAGTTTTGACCAAGATAAAATCCAAACCTTGGGACCCTTTCGGTCTTGCAGAAGAGCCTCATTAAAGTCCAGAGAGACCATCTACACTTTCATGCTGTATAACCAGCTAGAAAACCTGGAAGCACCACACTCTCCACTGTAGCTTGAATTTCCTCCTCAACTATGACCAAGTTCATTTCCACCAAGTTTGTTTTCATTTATTTATTGTCTAGAATGGCTATAACCCAGGGATCTCAAGATCTGAAAAAATAATTATTATTCATATTATTCATAATTATGTAATGTCCCTGTCCTAAGCTGTAAAACTTTTAAAATCTTATTTCCTTTTCTTTCAGAATTTTGCCTCTAATCTCTATTATTAATTTTTAAAAGCACATAGAGCAATGTGCTGCAAGAGAGACAAAGTGACATCCACATGACTTTCCCTCAGTTCTTGCCCTTGGAAACATGGGTACAGAGACAGCTCTGGGATTCTGTGTGCTTACAATCCTCCAGCGACCCTAGGACACAAGAGGAAGATCAGTGCCCAGGCCCTTGAAGGCCCACATAGTAAATGCCTACCCAATTTCAAAAATAGGAAAGAGAAACCATAGAATCATCTTGCAAGCAAGCACAGCCCTGAGAAGCTGATGTGCTCATGGTCTCTGGATTTGGGGTAAAGCTTCCAAGTGAGTTTTCTACTTTGTCAGTTCCATCACAGCCAATAGTTGCATGTTGTCTGCACATGACCACAGTGGGACAATTCCAGTAAATGACTGCCCATCATTAAGAGAGCATTTCCCTTGTGCTGGAATTACTAAGAAAATATTCCTTAGTAATATTTTCTCCAGGTAATTTCACGAATGGATGTTCCATGAGGGTAGACCCAAGTCAAAAGAGCAACTGACAGTTGTGCGATAGACAGGTTGAGTAGGTTAGAAGAATGTTAAATGCTTAGATTGAAGCAGCAATACAAAAATGATATTGTGTTACAAACCAGATGCTTCCTCCTTGGCTAATGTGTCTTTATTCTAATTTATTTTAGTTAGCTAAACAGAAATACAGAACCCTTAGGTTTTTGGAGAGGTAAAGCATTATTCAAGGTCAGCACAAGGTAGGCAT
Source organism: Ellobius talpinus (assembly GCA_001685095.1). Lineage (NCBI taxonomy): Eukaryota > Metazoa > Chordata > Mammalia > Rodentia > Cricetidae > Ellobius > Ellobius talpinus. Next base: position 3,800 of record LOJH01021542.1, read on the forward strand.
TTGCAAACTTGGAATCCTGATCCCTGGTTTGCTATTGACTTTGAGAAAGTCACTGAAGCTCTTGCTTTTTTACTTCTCTTGAGTAAAATAGAAGCCATAAAATGGAATGTCTCTCTGGGATGCTGTGATTAATGTCACAAATGAAAGAAATAGAAATGCATTTCACATATGCAGATTAGAATTGAAATGCAGATGCTGATGGTGAAAGAGCAGGGTTTAAGGGAGAAAGGGGTGACCTGGATTCATTGCACAGGAAAATGACAGTGTCCTGGTGTAAAGGACACAGTCACTGCTCTTCCTCTGTAGTCACCATAACATGAAAGCAGAAATCAGTCTGCTTGTGAATTTATTTAATGACATAAGTTCTTGCTGTGTAGCCCTGGCCAGTCTGGAGTTTGCTATGGGCACCAGGCTGGTCTTGAATTCATGGAGATCCTCCTGCCTCTGCCCCTGCCCCTGCCCCTGCCCCTGCCCCTGCCCCTGCCCCTGCCTCTACCTCTCTGCTGAGTGATGGCGTTAAAGTCATGCACCAGCAACCCTGGCCAGCTAAGTTACTTTGTAATGTATGCTAACAATGTCATAGTGCCTAGCAGAGTGGCCACAAAGCAAATATTTGCTAGAATCATAGTGGAGGTATATCAGGTAGTTTGCTTGAAACTGCTAATCATAAAGCCAATAGTCTTTGAAGACTACATTTACTATAAAGTTGTATCATAAAATTACCCCTAAATAGAGAAACTGATACTAACTCATTTCAAATTTCAATTTGTGGCAACACTTTAATGTATTCAAGAATAGGACTGATTATGGGGACACATGCTGGTAGAATGAACTGAAGAGGCAGAGGCAGGAGAATCACCAATCTGAGGCAATTTTGGGCTAACCCTTGTGAACTGGGGAAATGAATTAGCAGATAAAGCATCTATCATGCAGACATGAGGACCAGTTTGCCTCCCCTGCACCAATATAAATGTCAGATGGGTTTGGCAGCCTGCCTGGAGTCCCGGTCTGTGGGAGGTAGCGATGGGATTCCCAGAGCAAGCTGTCTAGCAAGGCTGGATGAGTTGGCAAGCTCTAGGTTCCACTGTAAGGTGCAGAGCAGTTAAGGAAGACAGGAGTGGCAACTTCCACACACAGGCATGTGATGACATGCTTGCAAATGGACACATACATCCATGCACAGACACCACACATGTGTACTCATGCCAACAAAATATATATTGTTTTAAGAATGGGGCTCTGTAAACATGAATTTTACCTTTAGTATTTGTGTCTAGCAATCAGGTTTTCCCCACACCTGAGTATCCAGACAGTAAAGGAAGTGAGCTAGGGCAGTCAGCTTAACGGAAGTTGCTCACGTTGGCAACAGGTCATTTCCATCAGATGCACTGTATCTGTCCATCGGGAGGTTAACTGAAGTAGCTCACATTGGGAACAGGCCAATCCCATCAGATGCACTGTATCCATCCATCGGGAGGTTGTTTTAAAATGTGAAGGAAGCAAGAACTGATGCAAATGCCTAAAAACCCCAGCTGGCCCTCAGAAGCACATGGCTACCTGAGAACTGAAAAGCAGGAGGCCTCAGTGAGCTAAACTTTTCAGGGATGACCCCAAGACTTGCTCACAGATGATCTGTTGCTGAGTTTTCAGCAGGTTTTCTGAGCTCTTTCGGGATGGAGCAGCCATGTTGTAAGATCCTATGAATTATAAAGTTCTACTTCAAAAACAAAAAGAGCCCAGGGCTATTGTTGCAGAAAATGTATTCTCCCGAATTACTATAAGTCCCCCCAAAACCATTGTGAGAGCAAAAACTATTACCACTCAGAAGAAAACAGAGGATTAAAGCTATTTCCACTAGCTTTATTTGTTGGTGTGGACCCATATTCAATACAGAACATTGCTAATCATTTCTTCTAATTACTTTGGCTAACTCATATCTGTTGAAAAAAATAACAACTGTGAAATCTGGGGTGAAATGTAAGTTGCTGTCCTGTGTAATTAATTTGTTGTGGGAGTTTATTTTTATTGCAAAAATCATTTGCGAGAGGTAGTCACAAGGAAAGGCGCAGTCTGGTTGGCTGCAGAGAGACATCCGCTAACTGAGACCACCTCTGCTATATCATTGCTTTTCCCCAATGCAATCCAGATATACTTTTTACAGTGAATTCCAGATACACAAACTTAGCAGTTTCAAGTTCTTTGCTGATGGCGTTTTGGTGGCGTTCTATATACAGAAGGAGGTAAAGCTTTGGTCATCCAAAGCCATGTCTTCCTCCAAGGGCTGTGTTTTGGGGGCCCAGTTTTTCTTTCAACCTTGTTTCATACTCGCAATAGTGAGGGATGTGGGAAGTGCAGCAGCAGCGGCTCTTACGTGGAGTGGTTCCTCAGTTGGGACCCTTTGCTGCTGGTGTTCATTGTTTCCTGAAGCCAGAGAGAAGGGGACAGGATCACTTTCTTTTCTGAAGCCAGCCTCTCCCTTTTCTTCTGGATTCTGTCCATGCCAAGAGCCATGGAATGTGATTTTAATGATTTCTAGTTTATCTTCCATTTTCCTTTTCTCTCTTTCAAACATGAGTAAATTCATTTACATTTTCAAAAAAAAAGCGGGGACAGTCCAGAAAGAGGAGGGACTTCTGCACAACAGAGTCTTCAAATACATTGTTTACCTGGAATCTTTATCTTCTGTGATCTATCTGGCTCTCATGTACCTTATGGTCTGACACTATACTTCAATTATCTTTACTTCTCAAAATGTAATTCAATAAAATCAAATGTTGGTACAGAAAAGAAATGCAGGAGATTATCCGGTCTTTAAGACTTTTGGCGTCTGTGGCCATGTGTGTTTTCCCTGAAGAACCTGTTTTGAGAGCCCCCTTCCTCCCCTGCTTTTTCCTGGAGCCCAGTACCCATGTAAACACGTGGAAGGTTGGTAGAAGCTGACAGTATTATTGTTCCTGGAATGATTTTCTGCATGCTAGACAGGTATGAGGCCCCGGAAAGAGGAAGCTGTGCCTTGGGGTAATCTGCAGGGATTTCCTCACATCCCCGGCCCTCCAACCACTTTAGGTAGCTACACTACTTAGCTTCCTAAGACCCCCTGCTTGGGATTTCATTCCAAATTACAAGGGAGAATTAGCTAGCAGGTCTCACTGACGGTTTCACCTTCTGCATGCAAACCATCAAGAGCTAGATGTAAGCAGAGAGCTTTGCTTTGCATTGAAAATACTTTTATTATGTGAGCAAAGACAGAAGCATAAAAAGATGGTTAGGAAGATCTGAGGAAGAAACATTAACGATTTTCTTTAAGCAACTAGAAGCTGAATGTAAGTTCTAGAGTTATTGTTTGGGTACGGTTCTTTGTTTAAACACTGGAAATGTTTCCAAGCAGACAGGGAAGAGATGATGAAGTCACAGTATACCGGTATATTTAGATACTTTTTCTTCTACGATTCCAAACTGAACTTCTTCTTTCCTTGGGATAGTTTTAGATTCATATATCCGAGACTAGCTCCCTCACTAATATAACCATCTATTCCTCCTGCCCACAAATGCTGAGCAACTGAGAAAGAAACACTGCAACGCATCTTAAAATGGGGATGCAGGAGGAGTGAGATGCCTGCTGGCACGTGTCCTTTATGGTAATTGATGTGTGCTTTGATTTCTACGGGAAGACAGAGAACAGGGTAAAGGCTGTGCGTGCCGCAGGTAGTGTTCCTAATTTTGAGAAAAAGAAGCTGTCTTGGCCTAGGAGGCTGTGGGCTCACAGACTGCCCATAACTGAGCATAGCCTTGGGTGACCAAGAGAACTGACTGTGACAGTGAAGGAGCAGGTACAGGGCAGACAGAGCACTTTCCTTGGCTGCCCATCACTACAAGACACTCTCACATTGTTGCCACCCCTTGGGTTTCCAAGTCTTTGCATCATTCCCTTGGTATTTAGAGTAGAACCAGGTTAGCTCTCTGGACACTGCCACCAAAGAGGCTGAGCAGCCATGTGCATAACAGGGAGGGACACAGAGTTGCACCTTCTCAGCTTCCTCTGACTGGGGGAGTCTGTTGTAGGTCTCTCTCTAACAATTTCCCACTAACGTAAAGTAATTTTGAATGATGGATCCACCCCCATATTCACTATAGAGGAGGAAATATTAGAACACCCTGTAATGAAAATTCATGTGCTCTCTATTGACTTATTAAGATTACTGCAGAGCTCACAGCATTGCTGTAAGCATGGTTAATATCTTCTAATAATCTCTAGTGTTTTGCATTTTTAAAACTCAGCTCAGTAAAAGCACGTCCTAGTCATTTTGCCTGTCTCTGTGATGAGATTATCCGAGGAAAGGAACTTCACGGAGAAGGGGTTTACTTTGCTCACAGTTCAGGACACTGTCCCCAACGCACGCCAAGTCAGGGCAGCAAGAGCTTCAAGTGGCCGGCCCCATCCTGGCCACAGTCAGAAGAAAGGAGCAAGAAAAGCTTGCTGCCGTCCAGTGACCTTTCTCCTTTACACTCCAGGACCCCAGTCAAGGAATGGTGCCTTCCACAGTGGCGGGTCTCCCTGCCTTAATTACAGAATCAACATAACTCCCCATAGGAGTGCTCAGAGGCAGGTTTCTTAGTTGATTCTAGGTTCTGTCCAGTTGGCAATTAGCGCTATCACATTGTACATTTAATGGCAAGCGTCAAGGGATGCAGCATGCAGGTTGGAGTCTGTTCTAGTTTACTTTCTGCTGCTGTGATACAGCACTCTAACCCAGTGCGACCCTTAACACAGTTCCTCATGCTGTGGGGACGCCAACCATAAGATTATTTTCATTGCTACTTCATAACTGCAATTTTGTTACTGTTACAAATCACAATGTAGGGGAGTGGGGAGGGTGAGTGGGGAAGTGGGAGGGAAGTGGGAGGAGGGGAGGAAGTGGAAATTTTGAATGGTACTATTTATAAAGTACTAAAAAATTATTAGAAAAAATAATAATGTAGATATCTGATATGCAGGATATCTCCCATGAAAGGATCATTTGACACCCAATGGGGGGGTCATGCCCCACTAGTTGAGGACCACTTCTCTGACCAAAAGCAACTTGAAGAGAACAGAGTTTATTTGGCTTACATTTCCTGGTCACAGTCCATCACTGAAGAACAGTGCCATTGAGAGGAATGCTGCCTGCTGGCTTGGTGTCTGGCTCATGCTCAGCCCAGAACCATCTAGGAATGGTGCTGCCTACAGTGGGTTGGGCCTTTCCACGTCAATTATCAATGAAGACAATCTCTCACAGAGATGGCCACAGGCCAACCTTATCTGGACAATTCCTCAACTGAGGTTCCTTCTTCACAGGTGACTCTAGGTTGTGTCTAGTTGACAATAACAACCAATCTGAATGGTTATACATATGCGATGTGGTATTCTGGGGTCTCAGCTAACTCTCATACACCAGAAGACTAGAGTATGACACTGCAAAAATATTTGAACTAAAACTTTACCTTATTTATAAATTAAATAATATAGGTCGGTTGATAGAATATAATTGTTACCATTCGTCTCTGTATAAAAAATGGAGTTACTTACAACGCTTTTAAACTGTTCTTATTTTCTTGAGCCCCTGTTCACTTATATGTTTGGTATGCTTAGCATAATAATGTCTGTCAGAGAGAAGCCTTGTTGAATGGATGATTTAACTATATAACAAGTTTTGCTTTTGGTATGGAAAAAAAAGTGACTACAAAACAGATCCCACCAAAAGAGCTCATATTCTAGTAGAGAAGGCAGGAAGCAAGTGCTTTGGTAATGCGGGATATGTTGTAAGTGATGTGAATGATTCTGTCATTTAGACTCATTTAGTTTACCATGTGGGTCACAAATATTTATTTAGTGAGCAAGACGAATAAATGGCAGGGTGCATTGTCATGGTTTTCATTATCCGTTCCACGTTGCAGATGATGAAACTGATTCTTTGATCAGTTAACTGGCTTGCTCAGACCTGGACAAAGCGGTAGTCTAAGTACGAGTGTCCTGAAGGACAAGGTGAAGGCTGTTTGTCCTGGAGCAAAGCTCCTAGATGGAAGAAACACAAGTTTATCGATACCAGGACGATGTTCTAATTTCGTTGTTGCGGTGATAAACCACTCTGACCAACAGTAATTTCAGGGAGGAAAGTATTTGGTTCAGTCTGTGTTTCTAGGCAACAGTCTATGACTGGAGGAAGTCTGAGCAAGAACCATGAAGGATAGCTGCCTCCTTGCCTGCTTTCTGGCTTGCGCCCATTGACTCATGCTCTGTTAGCTTTCTTACATAGCCTAGAGTCCTGTATGGAGGGATGTTGCTGCCCACAGTGGGCTGGGACCTCTCACATCAATCATCAATCAAGACAATCTCCTATAGACATGGCCTCAGGCCAATCTAACCTAGGAAATCCCCCAGTTGAAACTCCCTTTGTTGACTCTGTGCTGTGTCAAGCTGACAGCTAAAGTTAGCCCAGAGTCTGAATTCAGATCTGGTTGTCTCAGACAGACATTTGTAGCCACTACATTCGCTGTTCTTTAGCAAAAAGGAATTAGCTAAGCTCTGCAGAGGAAAACCTGCTGCTCCGAGACCCTCAAAGCTACTTTTCAGACACTAGACATTGAAGATGAGGAGCCTGCTAAGCAAGCCAAAAACTGGAAATGAAGGGGGTTTGAATAGTCCTTTCAAGGGAGTAGACATTAATTTCTGCATGGTGGAGGACACAGAGGTGAGCAGATTTGGGATTTGAGCCCTTCCGACTATGATTGTCGGTGCTTCTCCCAGTGACTTTGAGTCAGTCCCAAAGTCGCTCACATTTTTCCCCATGTCATTCTCAATCTCACTTGTCCCTGGAACTCAGCACAGATCAACTCGAGGTCACTTGCTTTTCTAGACTGCCCCACCTCTGGCCATGGAGGCATACTATCCAACCAAGGAAGAGTTTCCCCATCTGCTATGTAGGAGTGTTCTTGCTGCTCCAGCCCTCCCTAGTGGACCAACTTGATGATCTATCTAGAGATGGGGGACCTCCAACACTGCCAGTTCTGAACTCCCTCCTTGCCTCTATCAAACCAACAATACCTAGCAAAAGCATAAAATGGTTTATTTAGTACAACTATGTTTTAAAATTTTCTCATTTTATTCTCTTTAAACAGTTTGGGTGGTTGGTGGTATTTGGTTGGTTTGTTTTTCTGAAATAGTGTCTCATGAGGTCAAGACTGGCCTCAAACTCACTATGTAGCTGAGGATGATCTTGAACTCCTGATCCTCCAGCCTGGGATTATTGCCACATCCAAATCTTAAATAGCATTTCTTTTACTCTGAATATTACTCACTATTTCACACTTGAGAAAACCCTTGTGTTTTGTTCTTGTATTTCTATTCATTTTGTGGAACAAAGTTATGCTCCTCAAAGGAGAAAATTGGGTCAACAGTCAATGGGTCAGGACACATTACATTGTAAAACTAGATGAACGCAGATGTCCACCATTAGCTGCATAGAATACAGAAAATATTTCCTACATTCATGATAGAATTTTATTAACTGTACAGATGAGTGAAATTATGTCAGTTTCAAGACAAAGGATGAAACTGGTGACCATCAGAGAACTAAGCGTATGACAAGAAGGTAGAAATGGGAATCTTTGAGAAGAGAAGGGAGTAGAGGAAGGAGGAGAAAGAAGAGGTATGAATGGCTGAAGTATGTGGCATGCTTGAATGAATATATTATGAAGCCCATTAGTTGTATAATTAACACACACTAATACATTCTTTATAAAGGTGAGTTTTACAATTGCTTATCCTGTTAAGATTTTGCTGTCATGGGACAACCCTCTGAGGGCCAGCTTGTCACTCTGAATCACAGGATATTGCAATAATCCTGCCAATACAGTAAATTGCAATAAAATATTCACTCATTTATACTTGGCGGTTGCATAGTCCTTTTGTTTCAAGGTTGTTTGGTTTGTCGGTAATAATTGGAGTTCAGACAATTTGTTAATAGGTATCAAGTAAACATTCTCCTCCTGTGTTATAAACTAAGTAACAGTATCTAAACTACCTCAGAGCCCCTTGATTTTATTAAGAGAAAAGATTTTTCAATTTAAACCAAGTACATCACATGAATTCAGGGTTTTTTCTGCTGTAGGCTGCACGCGTGTTCTTATTCATTCATTATAACACAACCTTTTGTGGGCTTCCACTTGGCCATTTTCAGTAACCTAACTAAAGTTACCCATTTGTGTAAAAGAAAAAAACAATATTGGGAAATAATTGTGCTCTTCAATTCCGCGCTCCAATGAGTCTGAATTCTTCAGAATTAACCTACAGAATTGTATTATAAAGATAATTAAGCAATGGATTATTATTATTAATTACTTTCCAATGAGTCCCAGTAACAAGAAAATAATTAAAGCATGTATTTCCCTGTCCTGCTCCACAGTGCCTGCTGTGTATACACAGTTCATCTGCTTTCTCAACTGTTACAATTCATGTTGCTCTCTCCTTTCGCTCATACAGTGGCTTAAGCAAGTGGGGGAAATGGGAATATATCATCAAAGGAGAGCAAATGACACTTACACTAGTCTTTGGAGCAAAATGGAATTGGGCCAGTCCAGTGGGGGTGTAGGTAGAGCTGTGAACTGTGGAACTGGTGCATCTAGAGCCTGAGTGAAATCATGGGCAGTAGGAGTGGACAGAGCTGATGACAACGCCTCAGAGGGAGAACAAGAGGTAGGAGTAGCTTAGGAATAACTTGTCTCAAGCAATAGACTTGCATATAATCTCTAACTGTTGCCAGCACAAACACAAAGTAGCTTCTGAGAAATGTGGGTTTGAGATCAGGCTCTGCACTTACCGTGTGACTTTGAACAACGTGTTTAATATTCATGAGTTCAGTGGACTCAGTTGCAAAGTGGCCCTAACATTGCTTAGCCAGTGGGGTTACATCCTGGATTGTATAATACAGTGGGTAGGAAGCAATGCCTGGAAAATCATATACTTACTGGAAAGTCTTATAATTGATGTGTGTTTTTGCTTTTAAGTCTATATGTGTGTACATTCCTGTGTTTTCATTTGTGAATAAATGTCCAAGTGTTTGAGTGTGATGCTTGTGTGGCACGGTGCACATGTGGAAGTCAAAAGATGGCATCAGATGTGCATCCTTGCTTTCCCCTTGTTTGAGACAGTCTGTTATGCTCACTGCTGCATATGACAGATGAACTGGCCCTATAATCCTCCAGAGATTCCCCTGTCTCTTGGCTCCCATCTTATTATAGGAGCACTAGGATTAGAGATGTGCTTTATTTATGTAGGGTCTGTGGATCTGAACTCAGGTCCTCGTGATTGCAAAGCAAGTGCTCTGCACATTGAGCCATCCCTCTAGCCCTAGATAAGTAATTTTCAATTACCCACCCACCCCCAGTCAGTCAGGAGTCACCAGATTTCACCCTCACTTATTTTCCTACAAAGATACCCAAGACACTTTTAAGGACTTTTAAGATTGGTATTATTCCAACACTAATTTGAAACAAAGAGGTGTATTTTAAATATTTTATTAAGCATCACTCATTGACACAATCAGTGATTACACCGATATGTAAATGGAAAGACACCAGAATTTGAAACCAAATCAGCTTCATAACCTGGGTCCAAGGCTCACTGAGAACATAGTTTGTTGAATCTGGGTACTCTACTGTCGTTTGGTTCTGGCATGTCCTCCAAAGGATCATATGTTAAAGGTTGGTTCCCACCCACCGGCCTTATTGGGAGGTGGAGGGTAGTTAAATATTTGTGGGAGTGGGTTTCCTTGAAGGAAATATTGGGACCTCAGCTCTTTCTCTCTCTTTTACTTCCTGGCTGCCATGAAGTTAAGAGGCGTCCTCTGCCATGCTCTCGCACTATGCCACACAATGCTACCACAAGGCCAAAGCAAGCAGCCGCAAACTGAAACCATAAGCTCATATAAACCTTTCCTCTTTGTAAGCTGATTATCTCGGGTATTTTCTCACACCAATAGGAAACTGTCTCAGTCAAGCCAAAGAGAGAATCAAATTAGGTAAGAATATGCAAAGCAATGTGTTAGGAGTGGATCTGATCACGATATATCGTCTACACATGGGAAATTTGTAAAGGATAAGTTAACACATCTTAAAAAGAAAAAACAAGCAAAAAATATGCATACAATCTCAAAATGAAGTGGTCATAGAAGCCACAGTAGAAGCCATGACGTAGACTGGCAAAGCTGAGGGATTTATTCCTGACCCTCCAGCATCTCTGTGCTTTATTTCATTGATAATGAAGTTAAGGCTAGGGGTTAGTGGCTCAGAGACACAGACCTCAGGCTTTCTGGCACCTGAATCATTTACCTCTCCTGGTTTAGACATAGTATATAGAGGACCATTTTTGATTCCAAAGTCATACTTTCTAAAAAAAGTAACTAAATATTAATTTAATACTAATTAGATTTAATACAATAACTAATCTGAATTCCATGTTTTAGAAACTTGAGTCGAAATGCAATGGTATTTTGCAATATATTTTAAATTAACATCAGTGGCATCTTTCATATTTTCATCCACCATTTCTTTCCACTGAAATGTGTTTTTCTGGGCCCTGAGAGGGATTTATAGCAGCAAATGTCCATGGGGAAAACACTGCTTCTAAACAACTGGCCTGATCCATGTGCACCAAGCCTGCTACCATCAGCCAAATCACCGCAGCTTCTAGTCGCTGGGAGGTTACCAATGGTAGGGAAAGAACAGAGCATCAGCTTCAGTTTCTGAGGCTTCTCAATGATCCTGCAGCCTCCCTACACAGATGTGCCTGTCATCCTCAGCCATAAATTTTAAATGTTTGAACCTGGGCAATCCTGTTTAGGCTGCATTCTTTGTGCTGGGCAAGTCATGTCACTAGTGATCCAGTCACTGAATCTGTCCACAGTCCATCTCATGCCATTTCCCACTTAGCCTGGATGATAGGATGATCACAGGATACAGTATCTATCTCTGTGTGCTGGGCTCCCTGAGGGACAGTGCATGGCACTAAGTCACAGGGGAATGGGCTTCTCTCTGTACTGTCTGACTCCCAGTCAGCCTTTCACATTTCTCTTGCCCTCAGTTATAGAAGCATGCTGTTGTTTTCCTGGTTGGTCTAGTTTAATGGGTTTGCCTTGCCTTGTGGTGTCTAACTCATGTTTTGGTTAAAAAGCAAGTGGTGGAGACTGCCAGGCAAGAGCCATAAGTCTGAATAGCTGTGTGGAGGTCTGTGTGATGTCCGTGTGTCTTGCTCTACAGATCAGCATTCTTCTAGTCTTTGCTCCTCCTTTTCTCAGTCACACTGGAACCCTGAAATTCACGAAGCAGTTTTGGGTAAACAATTACACTATTATTTGTATTTAACAGATGGAAATGCTGGAATCCTGAGTGTGTAGCTGACTATACTGCATCCCAGAGACAAAAGTGGGCTCACAGCCCAGAGACCGCAAACGTTGCCCTCAAAGGATTATACCACTCATCTGGTGGCTCCTCCCCTACCCTGTTTTCTTCTTAGGTAAGTCCTGTGTTGGTTTTTTTTTTAACTTAATCATGACATGATTGAATTAATTATGAGACAAAGCTATTTTTGTAGAATGTTACTTCCAGAGTTCTTCCCTGAGTCCAGGGAATACAATGTTGAAAACGTGTGATGAGCCATGTAGCTTTCCCATACGTATTTCTTCTGAAACGTGGTTGTACACTGCTTTATCTGTTATTTAATGGTTGTGTTCCCAGTGGTAGGAGCAGATGTGCTATTTTCCAAGATGCGTATCATGTTCACTGGCATTAATATCTCTGTCTTGTTTAGACTCTACCTTGAAGCTATCATAACCACTACAGAATAAGAAAATACTCAAAGACCATGCTTTCTTTTTCCAAAGTCATCTGTAAGGATGGCCTTGGGTATCTAGATAAGAAATTGCCCTAGTGACGTTCCCATCATATTTATTCAGCCTGTTTTCACTATAAATCTATCAATTCAATATATTGGACCCAGAGAACGGTAGTAAAGAGACTAGGTCTTACCATTTTTATTTAACTTGGTTCTTGGTTTAGTTACTTTTGCATAATGACCTCAAATCACTAAGAGAGCAACTTGAAGGAGGCGAAGTTTTGGGTGACTCACAGTTCCACGAGGTTTATTTCCTGGCCACTTAGCTTAGCTCTGTGGACTTGTGCAGAGAGAGCATCATGGCAGCAGGATGTATAACAGAAGGCACATGTTCACTTCATAGTGCTCAGAAACAGGGGGAAATGCCAAAGAGCCAGGGACAAGACTCCCCAGCATCCTGGCCCTAGTGACCTATGCCCCTAGGCAAACCCACCTCCTAAGGCTTCCCAAGCCTCCCCAGACAGTACTGCCTGCAAGGAAACAAGAGTTCTGAACAATAGCCTGTGGGGAACATTCCATGTTGAATCCTGAACCAAAAGTCAGACACACCATAGAGCCAGCACACCTGATAGTAGGCAGGACCTAGGTATGAAGTTTTGCGAACCATGGGGAGGAAGCTATTAACAAGCCTTATAGCATCTGCAGGAGCCAGAACGTCAGCTTCCAGGTCAGTTTCAGCTCTGGAATAGGAAGTTCCCTGGGTGGTTAGACTTACAAAACAGTGTCTGAACGGAGGGAACCAGAGTCTGCTTCAGCTCGTCTGAGAAGCTGCAGGGCTGGCTGACTTGATTAGAAGGAGGCCACACGGGAACACTGGCCTCTGCGTACTGAAGCCTAGAGTGGCTGGTTCCCTTCACTCTGCCAGAAGCCGCCAGACCTCAGAAACAGAGTCAAGAGGCTTCTTCACCCCCGTGATTTACTCTGATTTCCCTTTGTACACATATGGACTCTATTTTCTCCTGTCTTTATAAATATTGTTGTGACTGCCTCTGCCAAGCTACCTTTCTCACCCCAGGGAGAAGCCAAAGACCAGACACACACACACACACACACACACACCCCACCTCCCACTCCTGTCCTATTAGACACAACTGCAAGGGGCTGGAGCAATTTGGCCAGTCAAAGTGATGTGTGTATCTGAGTCTTTACAGAGCCAGGCTAAGCTCAGAGTCAGGGGGCTTCCATAAATAACCCGTATCCCTCTCTGTGTGTGGTTGGGGCTGGAATGCCTTTTTCTTCAGAGCTGTACAAGTATCAAAGATCAAAGAGTCGACCGTTTCTGGATGTGCTGTTCATTGCAAAGCCACTGTTCTCTGTGGGAGGATTCTGGTGAAGGCAGCAGACCTTCTCCTTGCCGACAGTTGGGGCTGGTGGGTGCTCAAAGAACCCACAGCTAAAGGACTTTTTGTAAAATACAGATGAAAATTCACTTTCAAGGCAAGAGAAAACTAGAATCATTTGGGGGTATGGAATGTGGTAGGAGGGAGAAGAGAGTAAAGAAACTGACCCATTACCGCATGGAATGTGCTTCAAGACTAACCGGACGTAGAAGAATAACCCATGTAATTTACTTACCGGTGAGTAGGCATTAGAGGGAGCCTTTGATAAGCAGAGCAGAACATATACAGGAATTTGGATTTTTAACCCCTAACTAGATAATGTACTTGAAAAAAAGACTTTGAACTTGTTTGCTGGGGAAAAATATGTTTCAAATCTCGGGATTGTGGATAATCACGACATACAACAGCTGTTCTCTAGTCCCTGTCTGGCTGTGGGTCACATGCGGTGCAGACACGTGGTATCTTTAGTCCTCACAGCTGTGCACAGGGGGACTTGTTGCCCTGTCTTACACATAGGACAATAGGCTCCACACAGTGGAAATGCTACTAGATGGTCCCAAGTCCAGTGTGCCTGGTTTCTCACTGCACTGGCTCACCTGGGCATGCTGCGGCTGGTAAAACTGCATCATACTGCAGGCGGGTTTCTCACTGCACTGGGCATGCTGTGGCTGGTAAAACTGTGTCATACTGCAGGCGGGTTTCTCACTGCACTGGGCATGCTGTGGCTGGTAAAACTGTGTCATACTGCAGGCAGGTTTCTCACCACACTGGCTCACCTGGGCATGCTGTGGCTGGTAAAACTGTGTCATACTGCAGGCGGGTTTTCCTGTGGAAAATGTGTCCTAAACTCTGTGATAAAGAAACCATGACAGAGAAGCTGGAGAGATGACTCCATGGTTAAAAGCACTGGTTACTATTCCAGAGGGCTCAAGTCCAATTCCTAGCACTCACATGGCAGCTCATAACCATCTATAACTCTGTTCCTAGGGAACCTGATGCCCTCTTCTGGCTTCGATGGGCACCAGGTATGCACATGGTACACAGACATACAGGAAGGCAAACATTCAGGCACATAAAATAAACTTTAAATATAAAATAAGAAAGCATGTTAAGGTAAATATTTGATAAGACTATTGTATCTGAAAGAACCCTTGTCGGACACTGTGGAGTTTTTATGCAGCATGTAAAATCCTTTCTTTGAACACTCAAACACTGAACCTGATGTTTGTGTGGGTGGCCTGTTCCTGTGACTATCTTGGGCAGTCAGACCTAATCACTCATATCCGGTACAGAACAGGATATAAGTAAGTGCTTCATCTGTTGTTCTTTGCATGGGGTTAGAAACCAATGTCTGTGGGTGACACCTTCACATACTTGGCAACAACAGACAAAAGAACCATTTCCTGAAATAAATTATGATAATGAGAATCATGTTTTAGCTCCCCATTCCTTACAGTATCTCCATTTTAGTAAAAATTCTGAATGGCATGAGACTTTCAAAGAAAGCTACAAGTATAGTATAAGGAACAGTGATTAGAGTCAGTACCCCGTTGATGACTGTGTGGTCCCCCAGAACCTTTGTCCTTGTCGTAGATAAAACTTGAATCCAAAGGATTCCAAGAGATCAGATGTTTAAGGTGATCAGACCACAGCTACCGAAAACTGTCACCTTCTTTTGGCACTTAACACCCATCCGTGCTGCTTTCTTTTTAAGTCTGTAAAGGTCAGAAACAGAAGGCGAGAGGCAGTAGGTTATCTCTGCTCTTACTGCTGATTAAATAGCAATCGAGAGCATCATCAAAATCCTGTGGCTCTTCCGCCTCCGAATTTTCTCAAAAGGTTTCACACATGCAGTGTAAGAAGCTGTGAGTCAGACTTCCCCTCTCCTAACTTTAAGCTTCGAAGAAATCATCTGCCAGGTGCTGCATATGTTCTCAGCTCCATGACAGGAAGAGAACACGTTTGCTGAAAAGCAAGGAAGCTTTCAAAACCGGTTGCACTTTGCTAACTTCTCTTCTCTGGCGCCTGGAGGATTTTCCTGGCCTTGGATGAGAACTCTCCCAGGGGTAGCAACTCCAAGTGGGGACGGAGGGGAGGCATGGGAAGTGCCAACTGACCAAGAGGCAGGATTGTGATATGGGAATAATGAAGCATGAAGCAACCACTTCTTAAAGGTAAAGCCCAGAGGTTATAGCTCCATCCGCTTCGTGAAGGCCTGTAATTGCCAATGCAATTAGAAACTTGTGTGAAACCATGGAGACATGGCCTCTAGTAGAGTAAGCTATTTGGCAAAGGTATGGAGAAGAAAGAAGCCATGGTGAAAAGAATAACAGAGCCAGAAATTATAGTGTTGCCCATATATGTATGTATATATATATACATATACATACATACATACATACACACACACATATATATATATATATTCATGCAATATATGAGACCTCTGGAATGTTAGAAGGGTGTTTTCATCTGGAAAATTGTCTTCAGCAAAGCATAGAGTCACCGAGAGTCCTAAAATGATGGACTGCTGGAAAGTACTGTTTTCTCCACGTTGATGCTGTAGAAACAAGATTCAAATAAAGCATGGGTCTCTCTTGAAGCAAAGGAAATCAGTTATATTGTGGGCAAAATGCAACTCAACTTGGTATTGTGCTGAGGAGTGAGTGTTCAGCTCAGTCCAGGATGCTGTGGGCTTCTTTGCCTCCTGATGACGCAGCTCTGATCTTTGGTGCTTACTGTGTGGCTACTGCGTTGGATTGCCAGTTTGGATGACTTTGTTCATTTTGTTCATTGTAAGTAAAGCTGATGTGATATAATAGCGATGGTGACTCAGCTACAAAACGAAAGCTTTTCTAATTCATTATTCCCTACCCACCCTCCCAATAGCATCTGTTTCTAATGGTATATTTCCACACTCTGGGGGATTTGATGGTGACGTTTAATTTGTCCAAAGAGTTTGTTTGTCTGTTTTGTTGTTGTTGTTGTTAAAAAAAAGGAAGATTTAACATTTAACAGAACCAAAAGTCAACCTGAAAGTCACTTTGAAAGTTGATTTCTGTTTCATGATCTCACAAAGACCTAAGGTGTGTCTACAGACAGCTGTGGTGGTTATACTCTGCCGTGAGTTGTCGTCAAATGAGTTATGTCTGTCATGGAGGACCTCTCCCTCTCCCTCTCTCTTCCTCTCCCTCCCT
>LOJH01021543.1:0-17887 GCA_001685095.1 Ellobius talpinus
AAGGCAGTTTCTTTATTAACCAATGAAACTAACAGATAGATAGAAGACCCTCCTTCATCAAAAAAGTAGCAGACTATATATTTCAAAATATCTAGAAGAAAAGATTTTGGATGATCTCATTATAAAGAAATATTAAAACATTTCAGTTGTTGAGTATGTAATTACCATTGGTTATTACCTATATGGATAATTCACACTGTGTGCCACAAACATGCACAACCATTATGTTTTAATCACAAAACTATATTATAAGTAGTGGAAACTCTAAAAAGTTTGACCACCATAGACAACACATTCCTGAGTTCAAGCCTCCCCCAGAGCTACCCACGTACTGACATAGCACAAGTGTCTGAACTGTCCAAGATGCTTTGGTCAAGCAGCTGGCTGTATTTTTGTAACGTACTCAGAAATAACAATCAAATTATTCTTTAGATCCTTGAGTTCCACAAACACTTCTATTTCTGTGCAGAAGTAAAGAAGTATCAATGAAAAGGGAAATGGTTTCCTCTAGAATCATGCTCCATGTAACTTGTATTCTGTTCTTCTGAGAAGTAGAAACCCATCTAATTCCTTATTAGGCAAAATCTGGCCCAGGAGTGCCTCCCCAGACCAGCTGGAATGAAATACGCCTTTCAGCAAAATTCCCCAATGATGTCTTCAAGACTGAGAACCTACCTATGTTAGGTCTCCTTGGTGAGGAAGTGATTTTGATCACTGCATGTTTAAACCCTGGGACTGGGGCTGTGTGGTCTGCTTAGCAGGCAGTTTAGTCCGTTTTGAGTGTGGTGAGATTCTTATGGCAAAGACTTATGAGACCTTTTGGTGGTGATCCTGAGAGCCCCATTCTCAGCCCCATCCTTTGATAAGGAAACTGGAGCCTGGTTGCTGGAGCTCCCTCCCTAAAGAAGGGTGTCCAGACAATGGATGAACATGCCCTGCTTCAAAGACTGCAAAGCTTTCATTCCCATTTCAGTCACAAACTCCATAGCATATCTATTCTGGTCAGTGGGTCTTTTTATCCTGCCCTGCAAGGATGCATCAGGGTAGCCCGGTGGAAAATCATCAAAGCAGACACAATGGTTGCTTATACTCCAGGCTGCTCTTTTCTGCAGGGTAGCCTTCTGTTCCAGATCACCATCAGGAGGACAGACATATCAGGACATAATCTTTAGTTCCCCAACCAAGAAAGTAGGAGAGGCAGAGCTTTGGAGTTAGTGTTACTTCCAGTAAGAAAAACCAGGAGGGTGAGATGACTTCGCAGGTCCAAGTATTTCCTGCATAAAGCCACCAACCTGACTTCAGTCCCTTGAGCTCACAGTGCAAGGAGAAAAGTGGCCCCCCAAAGTTGTCCTCTGACCTCCATATACACACTCTGACATGTGCATGCATGCATACACACACGGTAATAATAATATTATTAATAATAAATTTTCAATATAATAAAACATATATTCTAGGTATTGATTTAGAGACATAATTTCTTTGTGTGTAATGATAATAACACAGTTACCAGGAAGAATACGAAGTAAGGAACGCGGATCTACCAAGGACAGTTGCTCTCTGAAGCTATGACTGGATTCACAATGTCATTCTCAAATGTCACATCAGACCGTTCTAACGATCATTGCTAACCAAGATTTTTTTTATTACATGTTATTTGTTTGTTCAGAGATGGGGATTGAAAGAGTCATTTCTTTCTCTAACCGTGAGAGTCCTTGAGATTGAACTCAGGTAATCGGGTTTGACTGCAAGTGCCTTTACCTACTGAGCCATCTTGCTGGCCCATTTATCCAAGTTTTAATGAGGTAAAGTTCCTGAAAGTAAAATGTATCCATTTTCAGTGCACACTGTGTTGAGATTTAGAAAATTCGTGCAATGATAGCATATTTCTTTCACCTCCAAGTGTTCCAATCCCCATTTCTATAATCATCACAGGCAACCATGGCTGTGCCTCTATAGCCTTGCCTTTTATAGAAATTGGATTTTCATGAGGTCAGGAAACACGTAGTCGTATAAGTCTGACAAGTTGCACTTGAGTGTAATGTTTTAAACATCTGCTGCACAGATCCAATCTCGACCATTCAACAACCAGGGAGGTGTTTGGATGGCTCTGGCTTGGAGCTGCTACCATTTGTGCATTTGTCTTTAGCCCCTTCTGTTGCTCCTAAAAAGTCAAAGCAAAAGCTAGACACAGAAAGGCATGATCTGACCATAATAAAGGTTATGGGTGGAAAGCCAGGACATCACCACATGCAGTGGTAACAGTCTGAAAGACCTTTTCCCTAATCTTGCGAAGAAGACAAGGACTCTTATCTTAGTGCCTGGGCACGACACAGCATAGAGCCATTCTTGCCTTCCTAACGCTGCCTAATACAGTTCTTTTAACATGGTTCCTTTCATACAGCAGCTCCTCATGTTGTGGGGACCCCAACATAAAATTATTTTGTTGCTACTTCATAACTGTAGTTTCAATACTTAATGAATCTTAATGTAAATGTCTGATAAGAGACCTCTGTGAAAAGGTCATTCAACCCCCAAGGGGTTGCGACCCACAGGCTGAGAACCACTGCACTAGACATATTTGCCAGGGCAGTTAGGAAAACAAGGAAATTAAAGTACCCAGACCAGAAGAGGTGTTTGTACCTATGTTCACAAAAAATTATTTAATTATGTATAAAATTCCAGATTCCCTATATGAGAAATATTAATACATGAATTCAATAAAATTTCATGATACACAGCCAATACCAAAGTCAGTTATGTTTCCATATGCTAATAAAATATTTAAGAAAGAATAACTTTTAATCACATTTATAATAGCATATTTTAAAAATCAGAGCAAGATATTGAAAATTTCATCCACTGAAATCTGTTGCAGTTTGATAGTATGCTGTTGTGGGGCTTTCTAGGGTTTTTTTTTTAAGGATGTGTGTGGGTTTCTATGTGTGGGTTTCCGCATGTGTGTGAGTTCAAACCTCTTGATGTAGGTACTGGGAACAGAACGTGGGTCCTGTGCAAAAGTAACATATGATCTTGAGTGCGAAGCCACTCTGCAGGCCGGCTTCTCTCTTCCTAAAGGAGACCTGTTAGCATGTTGTGCGTCATGAAAAGTACCTTTGCCCTCAGCATGATTAGTATAACAAAGCAGGTGAATGGTTTCTCAAATTTACCCTTAAGTTCCCAAGGAACCTGAGACCTCCCTTTCACGTCACTTCTAATACCAAGTAATGTTTGCAAAACATCTATGCCCGGACTCGTTCATCTGAGCGACAAAGTGCTGCCCAAAGGTGGAGGGACACAGAAGCCCACAGTGGTGCTCACGAGATGCGATTCTAGGAACTGTCTGCACTTGTCAGGGTATAATATTTACATAAGGATGAACCAAGAGCTGTTCGTGTTTCATCTTAAACCACAGCCTAGACACCTTGTCTCTTTTTTTAGTAATGAATTTGATTAAAGAACTCAAATTCTGACTAGTTCTCACAGATATTAACTATACTCTGATTCCATGCAAGCAAAGCAAATAAAGGCTTTACCGGAAGTTTAAAATCTCCCACAAGATATTGAGAAAAGTAAGCAGTTAACTGTTGTTAAAAGAACTGGGATGTTTCGATAGATGATTTTTCTTACAGATACATGCAACACAACAGCTGGGTGTATATTTTAATTAGTTTAAATGTAGGCACAAGGAACACCCTAAGAGATACAAGATTGCCCACCGTTCAGATTCCATGCGTGCATTCCTGATAGTATCTCATCCAATCATTTAAGGAAATCAAAAATAATCTTCATCAGCTGCTCATATTGTGTCTTCCATGTCCAAAGAGGCTCAGCTTTCTTTCAAAGCAGTTCTAAAGGTCTGTCATTCTAGAGTCATTAGGGAAAACACTAGCCATTGCTTCAAGTTTCTGCAACTTTATCAACTAAGCATGTGCGAAAAGATGAGCAGCTGCTACCCCAGCCCCCACCCACCTCTGTCAACACATTCGAGTACAAGAGGGAAGGGAAATGAAAGGCCACACCTTAAACCAACAATAAAAAGTCAATTAAATATTTTCTTCTGCCTCGTATTCCCTGACTACCTTTTAGCTGGGAACCAGACAGAATGACAAGCAAGGACAAGGCCCTGTCTCCCTTGCCCTCCTCCCCAGCGTGGACACGCATTAAGCCTGCCCTTTTCCTGGTCAGAGGCCTTCAAAGGCGGCACTTTGTCTCTGTTTCTAATTTCCTCTGTCTGTCCAAACCCCTTATTAGGCGAGGAAAAGAAGAGGGAGTGTTTCTTCCTGTAATAATTCCCTGATAGCCCACTGTCACCAAGGGCCAGTCACCTAAAACCTCGAGTGGACATTCAGAGGAGTTTTTTCCCCCTACATTGACAGCCACATTCCAGGGAACCTAATTGAAAACTGCAGGGTTGCTCTGCTCCACGGAGCCGTTCTCTGAAATATCTATGCCACCTCCACTGGGTTTTTATCAATCTCGAGGGTAGAAGCTCTCACTGGGAGGTGAGTTTCACTAACCCTCATTTTATAAGTAGGAGAAAAGAAGCCAGAGCAAAGAAAATATATAGGCCACTCTCCTGAAAGTCGTATATCAGCTCAGGCAATTTCTTGTTCCCTATCGAAGACTAATTTTCCCTCTGAACCCAGAGAAAACTAGGGTTGCCTCTTTCATGCAGCACAAAAGAAGGGTGTCATTCATGCACACCAGTCCACATAAGACTTCTGAGTCAGCATGGAATACAAAGGGACAATGGGTCTGGGGTAAGACAGAACAGACTTGAAAGCAGACTTACAAGCGGAAAGGACCCAAGAGACCCTTTAGTAGATGCTCAGATCATCCCAAAGTCTTTCCAACAACAGTTTTTCTGTACTGGAACTGTTCTTAGACATGCATGAATGGGCATCCCGGATTAGTCAATTATCTGAGACATTTTAAACTTAATTTCTCTAAGGTTTCTGAAGTTTGGTTTATAATTCTACAACAGGAAGAGCACAGGGCCACCACGGTTTTTCTTTGTCTCCCAAGTGCCCGGTGTGACAGCTGAAAATTTCTCCACAGAGCAAAAGAAGCATAAAAGGGGGTGGAGAATTCTGCTTCCACCTCGGGAAATTCAGACAATGCCGGTATATGTTCTGTAAGCCTCTTCAAGACATCTCCAACCACATAGCTTTTCTGCAAAATCAGCACTTAATGGTGCTTATCTGAACTAAGTGCACAGAGTACACGAACTCCTAAAACAGGCAAAGGCAGGAGCGATGGTTCAGCAAGTAAAAGCCTGGCCCTGCGAGACAGCCTGATTTCCATCCCAAACCCGTGGGGATAAAAATGGACACTCTTGGTGCTTATCTGTAATTCAGATCAATTTTATGGAAAGATGGGAGACAAAGACAGGAGAATCGCCCATAAAGTCACTGGAGAATACATCAGGGTAGAAACAAGAAAGTCTTCAACAAGGTAGGAGAGGATGAGACCCCTCAAAGTTATCCTCCAACCTCCACTCATGCACCATGGCATGTGTGCGCACGTGGACACACATACACAGATAAGTCAATAATGATAGTATGTATTTTAACTAGGTTGAGCTGGGAGTCCTAGGTCATGCCTATAGCCCTAGCACTTAAAAGACTGAAGAAGGAGGATTATCAGGAGTTCAGACGAGCTTGGGCTACATAGCAAGTTCTAGGCCAGCCTAGGCTAAAAAGCAAGTAAGACTTTATCTCAAAAAAATTTTTTTATAAGGGAGAGGAGAATAAGAGAGGGTAATGGGGTAGCTAAAATGTTCATTTGCATGTATACAGTTACCAAAGACAAAAAAATAATAATTTTAAATAAATTATTTTGAAAAGTTGGTTAAAATTGCACATGAAGTAGCTTGTTGGGTTATCTCACCTTAGATATTTTTGGTGAGTTTTGTCAATGTTCAATAAAAATGCATATTTAAATTCAGCAGAGTTCAGCAAAATAGGCCTTTTCAGTTCAGCCTCTGGTTCTTCTCAGGGCCAGAGAGACCTGGATAGAAGAAAGGCAGAGTGACAGAACCTGGCCTGGAGCCATTCTCTGAGTTGATACTGCTGCTCCAGCACTTGGGGCTAAAACCACTATTGATTGTAGCCCTGATTTCTTCAAAATGTCAGGGACATTTTACACTTTTCCTCTGAGGCACTAAATATCAGGCCTGCCATTAACCAGATTGTGATAACAGACGCAGATAAAGCCCACTGCCAAGTGCACAGGTAAAGTACCTCTTCAAAGGTCACTCTGCCGCAGCAGCAAGGTGTAATGACCCTCGCCTTGGAGGGCTGCTGATGTCTTACAAAAGATAGCCTGGTTCAGCTCAGCAACTCCTGCCTCCCCCTCAAAGTCCGTTTCACAACAAGCAACTCAGAGGGCTGAATCCCTCCTCTTCTAAGAATCACTGGACAAAGCATAAGCCTCATAATTAACTCTCTCTGTCTCCCATGTCCAATAAGACCCTCCGCAGTCCAAGCGGCCTCCCTTCCCGTATTGCAGGAAATCAGTTAAGCCTATGTTGCTGGGCTAATGATTATCCCTGGGAGTCCTTAACTGAAAGAAATTTTCCTAGACCGTGTAGAGAAACAAGGTTTCAATTGCACCCTAAACCGACAGGCCTAGATAGACAGGATTGTTCGTTTTTATGGTGAGGATAACTTCATGCTTTGATCCCATATCTTGCCCTAAAACTCCATCCTCTGACCCACTGGCATGAAGACAATGGCAGAGAACCCAAGAGAACTCTCTGTGACTGAGCATGTCAGCTCCTTTGAGTACAACTGCACACGGCCTTGACCATGAGCCTCAAAATCTTCTCTTTCCTTTGTCCAGAACCCACACACCACTGTGGACCCACACATCACTGACAAGGTCACCTTGGACATTTATCTGCTCCCTTTGGATCTCTTCACAATGATCAAGGTCATCTCAAGGAAACAGCTACCTCTGATGGTCTCTAAAATAATTTCTTACTCTGTTTCCCCAGAGTTACTCACAATCATCTGTAACTCCAGTACCAAGGGAGCCACCACCCTCGTCTAGCCCTGGAGGGCACCAGACACCCACATGGTGCAGCACACACACACACACACACACACACACATACACACACACACATATATATATTCAGGCCCTCACACATACATATAAAATAAAAAATAAATGAAGCTTTCAAGATAATGACTGTCTTGTCTGCCTGGTATACCTTTTGTAGGAGGCGTCTGGATATAATTAAATGATTGTAATGTCTTCAAACCAGGTTTTTAACCAGAACCAGTCTCCTTATTAAGCCACTATGCAAATCAGGTAAGGCCTGTTAAATTCAGTGGAGATACAAGAAAACCAAAGTATGTTTTATGTTATTGGCCCAGGACACAAAGAGCCACCACTGTTAAATAGCATGTGCTTGATGTAATTAAATTTTTATACCATTTGACTATAATTTTGGCACATTACATTATCACTATAATCACGGTTTCCAGCAATACTATAAAAATGTCTAAAAGTCAAGGCAAGACTATGATTAATGAGTGTGTGCTTGAACTCTGACCATTATACAGCAAGGTGCTGCAACTGGTTTCCCTGCATTCAAAATCACCTGGCCTCACATTTGCTCATTCCTTGCAGAATGGCTTGAGAAATAGCTACTTATTTTTGTTTTTTGCTTGTTTTTCTTTTTCACTTAGGAAGTGAAGATAATGTTGCAAGTTTCTAATAGGTAAGAAAGGAAAGAGTTAAAACGTTTTCAAGATTTTATTTTTAATTGTGTGCGTATATGTTTATGTGCATGCATGTATATGGGGTGTGTGTGTGTGTGTGTGTGTGCACATGGGTAGAGGTGCCTCAGAGGCCAGAAAGAATGTCAAATCTCCTGGCACTAGACTTCCTATTTCCAGGCAGTTAGGAGCCACCCAATGTGTGTTCTGTTCTGGAAAGCAGACTCCAGTCCCCTGCAAGAGAAGCAAGCATGTTTTACTGCTGAGACATGTCTCCAGCCCCTTCCAAGTTCTGGACACTACAGCACTCAGTCGTTCTCCTCAAATCATCATCCTGCATCCCGTACAATGATTTCCCATGACAACCTAAAGCACAGAACTCAAGGACCATGAATTCTCTGAAGTCTGGTATGACAGATTGAGACCGAGTTTGGGAAGACTTTCGATTCTAAGCCTAAATAAACATTTAGGTTTTTGTTTTAAAGCAAGATTTTTAGAAGCTACTGGATGAGGGTGTAGTACCAGAAGTGTCCCAGAGCCTATGTTCTTGACGACAGTCCATGTCTAATACCCGATGTCCAGAACTGTGCCTTTTAGGATGTCAAATTCTTAGTTTTCTAGCCTCCCAGTTTAAGAATAGTGTGATATACACCTTGCACTTTGCACAGTCCCCAGTATTAGGACATGAGTGAAGGTCCTGAGACATGTATCAGTTTTGAGTTTATCTTCCTTTGAGCATACATCCTTAACTCAGAAAGTAACTTGTCTCTCCCCACTCATCTTCCTCAGCCCTGCCCACCTCTGCCTCTCTGGCTTTCAGACCACAATGGGACACCCATCCTCAGGCACACAAAACGTGTGGGAAGCAAAGGGGACTTCACCAGCAGGCTTTGTACAAAGGATGTTTCTGCTTCATAAAGTGGGCTCTGTATATTAAACTTCATTTTTTCATTTATAAGGACCACAGAGCCAAATTCTGTTCCATCATGTGCCACCCAATCCCATTATCTATTTACCATAGACACAAGTCACATCATTCAGGTATTTGATGCCCACATCTCAGGGTGTGGCCATGTCATTTCCTATGGAGCCCAGGCTACAGCTGCAGACAGCAGCCTTCTCTTGGCTCTCTCTCTTCACAGCTCAGGGTCAGCCATGCACCAAATACTAATCACAGGTCATCGTCTCCTTCTAAGAACCCACCAGAATAAGCAGCATGCCTCTTTTGCTTCCCCTGACCACACCCATGTCTCCAACAATGCTCTACACTGAACTCTCTCCTGCTGTGAGCCTCTGAGGTTCTGTCCCTTGAGGTCCTCCAATACTCCCGCCTCAGAACTGCTGCCACTTTCTCAGAGAGAAGCTCCTATTAGAGACATGTGACCTTGCTGTATTCTGTTTTAGCTCGTCCCCCATGCTTACCACTCTCATGGTGTCTTGCTCATCTGTATGACTGCCTGTTCATTGTCATCTCCCTGCTCTAGAAGGTGAGACCCTCGAGAGCTGAAGGCTTATACTCAGTAAACAGTTCCCAGGTTCCTCCTCCCCACACCTCTCATATGGGTCAATTCCCCCATGCCAATCACCTACAGTAACCTATTCACAACTGGTTTCCCGCAGGTGTGAAATTTCAGAAAATTTCAGAATCACTCCTCCATCTGAGTCCCTTCGGTTGTTCCCCACAGCTCTGCCAGCAAGCCCAGATTCTTGATTAGGCTTAACTATATCCTCCTCCCCAGTCCCGTGTCCCAGGTGACATTGATTTGTGACACTTTCCACTTGCCCCACTGGGTCTGGCCCATGATTAGTACATCAGGCAACAGTTACGCTTAAACAAATGGCTGGAATTCCCTAACTAACCAGAGATGATGCCACAGAGCGCAGATGGTCATGAAGAGGAAAGTCTGAACGCTGAGTGGTTGGTCCCTGAGCTGGCATATATGTGAGGGACAATAAGGCCAATGGCCTAAGATAAGGACATGGGGGTCACTCCTCTCTTCTGCTTTATTTCGTTATGAAAGAAGGCTGAGGTTTTGATTTTAGGGGTTCTTGGAAGTGGCACTGAGGGAGAAAGCAAAATTAGAGGTGAAACCCAGTGACCAAGCCCTAATTGGCATATTAATAGTAGACTACACAGAAAACACTCTGCTTTCCCTAGATTAAGTAGCAAGAATTCCCTGAGTACCCAGATGCTGTAGTGAGTGAATAAGACACTAGGGGCCTGTCAGAGGCAATGGCCCAAGCCAGGGGATTCTACAGAGAGCTGGGTCTGCAGACAAAGAACAGTATCAGACAAGCACTGACTTCAGCGGCAGAGTTGGAACTCAAGCCCTGCATTTTCTACCTTGACTCCCCAGCTCTTATCATTGGGTTAAGACGCAGTTGCTGGTGAAACAGTCGATATCCATAATCTTCTCTTGGGTTTGGGGTTGGGCATAGGGCAGCACTCAGACTTACTGAGGGCTTCTTAGTGCTGGGAACTCAACTTCAGACTATGTCATCCTTACTAGTGACTCTGGCAAACGAGTGAATACCAACTATCATCACTCTAAAAGGTCTGTGGTTCAGGTTTATGTATTACCAGTGAGATCACTGGGTTGCAGCCCAAATCCAGGGTGTCCACTATCTCTTGGGCTCATCCCATTACAGTGGATTCTAACCTGGGAACTCCAGACACTGTGAGTTAAGACTGACTCTCCTATTCCACATTTCTACTGTCTGAAGCATTTGATATCTAATCATTATCAAAAGGAATCCCAAATTATGTTCTCCTAAACCTGGACATAACTGAAGAAGACAACATTTCAAGCAGACACAACATCAAATAAGCTCATTTTTAAAGTAAAATAAAAATAAGTTCGTCATGGGAAACACTTTTGAATAATAGTTTTCTCATTGCCCTCTCTAATCATTTCCAAATTTGTAATTTCTTCCCCAGACCAATTCATTCATCAGCTGATAAAGCACAGCCTCCCATTTTTCACTCACTATTTCTGTCAATCATATACATTCTGACTACCTATTACTAGGTGCAAACACTAATCTTGGTTCTGAAGAGAGAAGGCCTAACAGGGCAGGACTCTATCCATGAAGGAATTTACAGACTAGTAGGGGACACTGAAAGTAAATCGGCAAGTTGGTTGTTATGGCAAAATGTCCTATGAGTGGTAAAGGATAGAAAAGGGGGGATGAGGAGGGCAGGAAAGGGAAAGATAGGAAAATACGGGATACAGCTGGGAGAATGCATTGGAGCAGTTACTGAAAAGGGTAATGAGGTAAAAACCAAGACATAAGATGCACGAGGGATCTGAATGGAATTTTTTGATGCCCAGAATTTTCTACAAGGGGTGTTTAGTCTGAGTTTCATTTGGGATGCAGAATTACCTAAGTTATAAAATTACAGGATTATAAAGATACACAGGATGGCCAGCACTTTGGTTAGACTATCTTAAGTCCAAATCCCCTCTCCATCCTCTGTCCCACTGACTGTGTTGAGGGAGGTCTCCCCACAGCTCAGACCCATTGCATAATAGGCTTCAGGGCCACTAACTGCTCAGTTCCTGCTCGCTGAGACTCCTTTCTGGTCCTTCAGCCCATGCTTTGAGCTCTATTTTATTTAAGAAAATAACTTAGAGTTATATTCTTGATTCTATTTACATGTGTACTAAAGCTTAAGCTAAATTGGTAAGATAGGTATTTGACCTTTCCTGCTTCTGCTCACCATCAGCCTACCCTGGCTTTCCTTCTGCCAAACCCTACCTCTCGCTGACCTTGAACCAAACCAGCCATCATGAAAGATCTGACTGTGTTTAAGATCATCCCTTATGCTTGACTCTGCCCATAGGATGAACTTGACCTAGAACACATTTGACGAGGTGTTCATTGAGAAATACCTTGAAGGTATTCTTACTCATCAGCCACCATCCCATCCCCAAGCCACAAACCGCTGCTCGCCTATTTCCAGTCTGCTAGCCACCTCCCTCCACCCACCCCAGCTGAAAATGAGATTCCCAAGGACAGACGACACCAAAATCTGACAAACACCAATGTGTTCATGAGACTTACATTATTTCCAGGCTCAAAGTTATCTGACAACAGGATCCAGTTGGATGGTGCAACCACAAATTCATTTCTTACCCAAGTATTACCTTGTGAAGGGTATTTGACAAAGTAAATTTATGTAATCACAGCAATAATAAAGCTTTGATTTTTTATTTAGCTCTAATTTGATTGACCTTGTTCAATAGCAACATGAATCCGTGTTAGTTGGCCTTGAGCATGCCCAAGTTTATAAACTTCTGCAGAGATCATGAGGATTCCTCATTTGCATTATGAGCTCGGCGTGAGTTAATATTCCTACTCAGTTATCATCCTCCATCTAGGATCTAGATCTTTCTTTCCTTTTTTCCTGATATTAAGTCCTCTAACAATTTGATGGTTTCCTTTGCATCAGGCTTGGTGCCATGAATGTTCTAGCATAAGTTTCAGTGGGTAGGTAGAAGCTATCTGAGCAGACCAGTGCAGAAGAGGATCAGCTCTTGTGCCAAACTTCCCTTTCCCTAAACATAAATCTCTCACCCATCCTCTGCCCCCACGGTCTTGATTTTAGAGCTGCCCTAGCTTATACCCTAAGCAAGTTACCTCACGAACTTCCTGGCCACTGATGCTTCAACAGCTAGTTTCAGATTATATATATTTCCAAGATTCTTAAATGCCTGGTGTCATTCTGAATGGAAATCATTGTCTAATTTCTATTACTAATTTCAAATGCAAAAATATAGTTTTATATCTTTGGTCATTATACTTCTGAATTATGTCTTCTGAATTCCCAGGACATAGAGAAAATTTTGAGATAACTTTTAATGTTACAATTATGTTCAGTATGTCCCTTTTCTACAATATTGTTTGTGAATGTTTCGATTTTTTTTGCTTGTTTCTTTTGCATCAACTACTGCTCCAAAGACCATAAAAGGACAATGACAGGATCTGATATCAGGTATTAATAAGAAATGGCTTTAATGTCTTACCCTTTAAAATATCATCCGCCATTTTTGGAATCAGCATGTATTATTTTTCAGTAACCTACTTCTCGTCATTCTCTCTTACAGTTATCCACAACAGCTTTGCCTTTTATTGAATAGCTTTTCAACTGCGATGGATATGCCTTGGATTGTTGATATAATAAAATATGTTGATAAAATCCCTGATTCTGAAGTCCTTGTGTTACTGGAATGCATTTCATTTACCATATCATATAATTTAAAAAATGGATATCTGGGCTCAGACATCTAATAGTTTATTTGAAATACTTCCTTTTATATCTGTAATTGGAGTCCATCTAATTTTCTCTTGTGTGCTATCTTCATGATACTTTAGGCAGTGAATTAAAGATATATCATCTTTTCCTGCAGACTGGAATTATTTAAACAACATAAGAATTACATGATGTTTGAATTTAGATTAAATGCAGCAGTAAAACCATCTGAGCCTGCCACCCTATTTGTATATGGTTATTGGACTATTCATAATTTTCTTTTATTTTGGGTCAAATTGGGTATTTTGAGTTTTGATAACAAACTAACCATTTCACAAAAATCTTTGAACACATATTATCATTGGTTTGTGTGAGATGCCTTAAATACAAATCTTAAGGCTTGTCTCTATTTGAAGATTATAATGTATTAATAGCACCTAGTTATCTTCTCTCCGTGTGTGTCTCTCTGTCTCTGTCCTCTCTCACTCTGCCTCTCTCTCTCTCACACACACACACACACATATACACATTCAGTTTTACTAGTTGTTGTCCATTTCAAAGACCATGTTATTTCAAGTCCTGAAAAAAATTTTGCCTCATATTACATGAACTATAAAAAATATTGCAAAAAATTAATGAAGTGGCTGTGCTTTAAGGTAGAAGCTAATTTTTATCTCATGTAAGAGATAAAATGTGCAGTCTAAGACTACCATGTTAAGTTAAGTAACACAGACTTGGTCTTCACACCTAGGTCCCAAGTTTGGAGTTCTGGCTCATATTCAACAGCATATGGAACAATGGAGAGCTAGAAGGATCATGTCATGAACAGTTCAGCTCCCTTTATTTTTTTCCCAGAACTTCTAGACCATACTTTCATTTTGTAACACCTTAACATTGAATCAGGGTATAAAGCAAGGGATATTGAAGCTGGAGAGATGGCTGAGAGATTAAGAGCACTCACTGCTCTTGCAGAGGATCCAGAGTTGGTTCCCAGTATCAGCATGCACAGGAAAGCTCACAACTATCTACAACTCCAATTCTGGGGAATCCATCACCTCCTCTTCTGCCTCTTCAGGCACCATTATGCTTGTGATGCACAGACATATATGAAGGAAAAATGTTAACACACATAAAATAAAAATAAACAAATACCTTCTACAGCAAAGGATGTTTAAAACTGCACTTACTTAACTTTGCATGCAGGAGGCCTTTCTGGTGGGTATGCTGGCATGTGCCTATCTTTCCCTGGAAAGGCTAATCAGAAGGAGCCAGGCAAACATCAAGGCATCCTGGACTGACCTAATAGAAAGAACCGTCTTTAAAAGATAAGCACAAAACACAGAACCAAAATTTTCTGCTAACAATTTAGGCATTCTATCAAATATTTTTATTTCTGTCTCCACTTCAAACTTTTATAGCTTTTTTTCATCTGAATAAATTTTCTCCCCAACTTTTATTAGCCTTTTTAAAGTCATAGTTCATGATGAATATTGAGCTGGGTCCTCTCATACACTAAGAACAAGCCATACCACTGAGGTACCTGAGTTACTTTAATTATTATATTTAATTATTATATTTCATATCCCAGAAACTATGAAAACCCCACAGAGACATGGCAGACAACCGTCTGTAAATCTAGTCCTTGGAAAGCAGAGAAAGAGAGGTCTAACTGGCTTCCTAGGCTAACCAGGATTGCTGAGTTCTGGGTTCATCTACAGCCTCCAGCTGAGTTCTGGATTCCTCTACAGATCCTGGCTGATCTCTGAGTTCCTCTACAGACCCTGACCAAGATCTGGGTTCCTCTAGAGACCCTGGTTGAGCTCTGAATTCCTCTACAGAGCCTGACTGAGCTCTGGATTCCTCTACAGACCCTAGCTGAGCTCTGGGTTCATCTGCAGACCCTGTCTCAATAAATAAAGAGGAGAGTGGTGCAGAAAGGTGTTTAATGTCAACTTAAGACTTACAAACAAACACACACACACACACACACACACACACACGGATACATACACATGCACACAAACTCACTTAACACATACATACAAACCATACATATACATACACAAAATGTAAACTACAATTAAACTTTTAAGAATCTAAGTTTGAAATCTTGTGTTTTACAGGCTCATTTGTTAAACACCAGCCCTCTGCCTGTGGGACAAGTGTTTATAGGGCTGCCCGGAGGTGGTTGAAACTAAGAGCATTGGATTTTAGGGTTTATGATCTTTGAACATATATTCCCTGAGCGTGGTAGTCATCTGACATATTAAATACCTCCTCTCAAGTGCATAGCCCTTCTTTCTCATAACTCATTTAACCAATTGCCTTTTGCCAGACATTTAGTGGTCTCCAATTCCTCAAGATTGTAAGTAATGCTGTATCTTCCTTCCTTATGATATATCTTTGTCCATCTGTGTAATTACTTCCAGTTTCTGGAAGCAGAATTGCTATGTCAAAGGGCATGCACATGTAAAATCTGACGCCTTTCCCAAAACTACTCACTAGTTTATTTCTTTCCATTTTCTGGAAAATATATAATGTCTATCTTTCTTGGGCTTTGGATGATTAGGTCACCAGTTTGACATAAACAGACTTGAAATCACAGTGCTTGGACCTCTGCCTCATAGCTAACAGGGTGAAAAGCCACGAATGGAGAATCCAGGACCTTGATTGCTACCAGGTTCTAGCCTACTACCTCGATCTCTACCAAAACAAACCAGGGGCCAGACATTAAAAGAGAAGACAATATTTTTTTCCAAGTCAGAATTCAGGAAAAGAGGTGAAGATTCTCCATCTAAAAAAAATTATTCATCTTTCCAAGAGAGAATGGTCTCAGGGCTTGAGGGGTGAGAGCAGGAGATAGTTGAGCTTGGCAGCGATTCCCCTCCACAACATGTTCTTAGATCTACAATACAGAGGCAGGCTCTCTCTCTTTATGAAAGTCACTTCCGGCCTCACCACCTGTGTCCCTGTTAATATACTAATTTTGCAAGTGAAGACCTATAAAAAAAGGATTAAAGGGGAGTGGCACAGTGTCCCTTCTTAATATTTAAAACACTGCATGAAAGAATAAGTACAGATTAGACAAAAAGGAGGAAGGCAGGAGAGCTGGCCTCTGCCGAGACCCATCAGAGGATGACCAGCTCCTCCTGGAAAAATATGACTGCTTTTTATAAATTCATCTTGTAGCGGGAAGCAGGAACACAGTCCCCCACTTCCACAAATGATGCAGTTGAGTTTCCCGCATTTGGGGAAGTCATAAAGGGTTAGCATATCTGAAATACAATAGATAAGCTTTCCTTGTGCAAAAACCACCTCTTGCATGATTGTATCTGCCCTGCCAGGCAGGATAAATTCGTCTCTTTTCCTTAAGTTCTTTCTAATCTGTTCTCTTACATGATTATTGCCCAAAAGGATGATATCTAAGTCCCATCTCTGGGCCTGGATAGAGAGATGACATTCTGAACTGACAGAAGGTCATAAGATTACTATCTAGGCCAGGCTTTCAGGTAAGGAACAAAGACTTGCCATTGTCCTCACCATTAGAAGTTAATCTAAATGGACCTGTCAATCACCTGAACAGGAAAATGCCCCCTCAGGAAATCTGTCTGTTCTAGTAACTTTAGAAATAGCACAATGCCTACCAAAGCATGCAGGTTGACACACTGATCTTTCCTGCCATTGTCTATATTCACCTGTTAGGAGTGTGTCTCTTGGTAATGGTCCAATCTCATCCCTTGAAGGAACTTCACTTGATAGCATAATAAACTCTGCCTTTTTTCTACTACACAGTACGCTGTGTGCACAGTCACCTCTGAACTCGTTCTATAGAGACCACAGGGACCAGGGAACTGAGGGGAGTCCAGGACACAATCCCAGGAACTGTGACAGTGTACTGTCAGGGCTGATGTAGATGGCAAAGGGTGGGATCAATCAAAACTCAAACAGGGAGGGTCCTGATGCAGGGTCTTCCTCTAAGGGTGCATCACTGAATCGGTCACAGCTGCACACAAATACTCAGCCCTCTGTGTATCCTTTCTCCCAGCAGACCTGAAAATATAGCCCAAAGATATTACAATTAACCAGGGAAAATACTTTGAAGTCATAAACTATAGCAGACTTTCATCTGGTAAAAGAAAACTACACCGGCATTAAGATATATTAGTACTTAAGCCAAAAATAATGATGTGCTCCCTGGTGAAAGCATGAATGCCTCACACATAACCAGCTTTGGATCCCGACTCTTGTGCCTCTGGTCACCTGCAGTTCTGTAAGTGAAAACCTGTGCCAGGTATGGGGGGAGTATTACAATTGTCCATCCTTAGAATTTGAAATAACTTTTACAAATGGCTTGATCAGCACTTGATAATACCCTTTGATGAAGCTCTCCCAGGCACAGACAAACCCTTTTTGATAAGGAGAAAGGCTCAAGAGAGCAGCCTGACACCTGAATGTGGAAAGAAATATGACACATCCGAAGACAGAAGGAGAAGCAGCAGGGGTGGGGGCACAGCCACCTCCTCAAGAAGGCACCTAGTATCCCAAGAGCTCCTCCCTAAATGCGGGTACTTACAGATGCTCAGTGCTGAGCCTGCTGCTTTCTGAATTCCCTTCCTTCTCCATCTCTCCTTTTTGGATACTAGCCAGTGGTGGAAGCCTCTTGCCTTGATACCCTTGGCATTCCATCTTGCCCCCCTGCTCCCCGCACTCCCTGCAGCTGCTGACAGACTGCCTTTGCTCGCCTTGCTTTGCTTGCCTGACCCTTGGTTCATAAAGCATTAGTTTTTGCTTTCTCTGATCCAGCTCCCTCTCCCTGGCAGCTGACAAGTATCTAGATTCTGTAGTCATTCTGCTCTAGCTCTCTCTCTAGCTCTCTCTCTCTCTCTCTCTCTCTCTCTCTCTC
>LOJH01021545.1:0-12885 GCA_001685095.1 Ellobius talpinus
ATCAGTTTTATAACTTATGGAGATCTCTGTGTGATTTTCTTTGGGATTTGCCGGATGTGGGGTACCGGGCGGGAAAGAAACCCCAATAAGCCTGGCCCTCATGTTACAAGTTCGAAAACTCCACCCCTAAGAAGAAACACTATAAAATCCCTGTATCTGTTCAGTTTGGAACTGCTCCTTTCTACTCTGGCAGAGGCAACCACTCCCCCTGGATTCCTCTCTCCCAATAAGTCTCTTGACTGAGGCTTGTTGTAATTACTTTCTTTCACCAGAGCATAGCAGAGATGTAACAACTTTCCCTGGAGTAGACCAGAGCTGTAAGAACTCTCACCAGAGAGGAGCCAAGCAGAGCAGGGCTGAGACATTTTGGCTGGGGAAACTTTTTTGCTGGCTGGGGAAACTTTTTTGCTTGCTGGAGCAGAATTGTTACACTTAGAAAAAGCAAAACTGTAACATTTCTCAGGAGCATAGTAGATCAGAACTGTAACAACCTCACTGGGGAAACCCTCCCTTGCTGAACTGTAACGTTAGGGAAAACTTTCCCTGAGCAAGGACTGTGAGACTTTGCTGGGGAAACCATCCCCCACCAGAACAGAGCTGTTAACACTTCTGTTGGGATATTTTTCCCTTCAGAGCTGTAACACTCACAGGTATTCCTTGGCTTCTGACTACCTGGATACCTTTCCCTTCAAAGCTGTAACACTTACAATGGGGAGAAACTTTTAAAAAATCAAATTGAGGGGGCTGGAGAGATGGTTCAGTGGTTAAGACCACTAGTTGATCTTCTAGAGGTCCCGAGTTCAATTCCCAGCACCCACATGGTGGCTCACAACCATCTAAAATGGGATCTAATGCCCTTTTCTGGTATATATGAAGACAGAGCACCCAAGTACATAAAATAGGTAAGCAAATAAATCTTTTAAAAATTGATTTTGATGAAAGGAGACAAAATTCCAGACAGACGTACAGGAGATATGGTGGCCACATATAGTAGTAATGTGCCATTCTCCTGAAAACAACAGACTGGATTATAAATGCTCTCCCCACATATAAAACATAAATGAGCTAAGACATATATTGTTTAATTTAGCCATTCCATTATTTAAAATATAAATATTTAAAAACATATACAGAATATGTATTATACATATATTTTTATATTTTTTACTTACAAATTTAAATAATAAGCTGAAGAGATGGCTCAGAAGTTAAGAACACTAGTTGCTCTTGCAAGGGACATGGGTTTGATTCCCAGCACTCACATGATGGCTCACAACTGTCTGTAACACCAGTTCCAAGAAAATTCAATGCCCTTTTTTTGGCTTCCTTGGACACTATATGCACACAGTGCACAGACAGACACACGTGCAGATAAAACACTCATACACATAAAAATTTAAAAATTTCGGTAAAGCACATCTACAACATCATCAGATGAAATATTGAATTCACTTGGCAGAAAGTAATGGATCATCAATGCACAAAAGAGCATAAAGAAATTTTAATATATACAATGTTGAAGCAATCAGACACATAGGAAATCTACTGTATGTTCCTATTTATGTGATATTCTAAAACAGCCAGACCTGTAGAAGGTGGGGGCAAGGAAGAAGAAGGGAACTTGTAGAAATGAGAGCAATTTGTATCTGATTGTGGTGATAGCTTCATGGTTATATACACAGTCAACTCTTCAAACTATGAATTTAAAACAGCCCATTTTGGTGGATGAGAATTGATTCTTACAATAAACTCAACTTAAAAACAACAGCAGCAGCATGGAGAGATGTACTACAGAAGATTGCCAGGCAGGAACCCTCAGAGTCAACAGATTCAACGAAAGCACCAGAAACTCTGTTTCCTGCTAATCCAGTTGCTCTGTGTCCATGTAGCTCTATGCGCTACAGTGTGGTTTGTGAGTTGGGCAAGGGCCTGGAGATTGAAATACGCACACACACAGGTAACCCCAAGAATGCTCCAAGAATGCCCACTTTATTGTGTTCCAGGGCAGCTTATATAGGGTCTCCTTGACCAATGGCCATGCCCTAACTCTCAGCTGTAAGTCCACCAGAAACCACTCCCCTGCCATCAGGAACTCCTGAAGGTCTCATGCTCAGAGCAGTTGCAAAACAAGGTGTTTGGTCAGAGCAGCTGCAAGCATAGGAAAACAGGTTGTTTACTCTGGCAGACGGGGGGGGGTCACAGGAAATTCAGGGTCTGGGGGACTGCAGTCCCCAACATGTCCATGGCAGTTCATTGACTAGCCTAGAGCTTATATTTTAACTTATCCCTACATGAAGATATTGTGTCTAAAAGTGTTTAAAGACTGTTTCTTAAACCAGTTTTCTTCTCTATGGCAGCTACTGTCTCTTTGTAATTGATAGTGCTATCAATGAAATGGAAGTCTATCCTAAGAGTTACTTAGACTTTAGGAGCTGGGGTAAGTTTCTGTTTTCAGGGGACTGTGCACTCTGTACCATAAAAATATAAACAAATCCTGAAAATACCTGTGAACTATGATTTAAAATGAGTGTGTTCTAAGTCTGCTGTACTTTTATTACTGTATATCTGAAACCCTGCAACACTTCTTTTTTTAATTTTTTTATGATTTATTTATCTTTATTTTATGTGCATTGGTGTGAAAGTGTCAGATCCCCTGGAACTGGATTTTCAGACAGTTGTGATCTGCCATGTGGGTGCTGGGAATTGAACCCAGGTCCTTTGGAAGAGCAGTCAGTGCTCTTAACCGCTGAGCCATTTCTCTAGCCTTGCAACACTTCTTTTAAAACAACTTTATTGCAATCTTACTTACACATAACAGTTCATGCATTTAAAGTATGAGATCCAATGCCAGCCTTGATTATTTGTGCAGATTTTTCACAAGGCATCGAAGCACAGATGATTCCTGTTGCTGGAGGAATAGTAGCTAAAGCTCTGTCAAGCCTTGTTGGTTCCTTCAGTGCCTCTGGGCTTCACCTGTGAGACCAGGCGTTTAAACACCCTAGGTCTGATTTATCTTCAATATTATTTAGACCATCAATTTTTAATCTTTAATTTCTCTTTGGTACTCATACCAAATAGAGAGACAAACAGCTTAGAGATGTACTTCACCCTGGAGCAACTTCAGCACTGCTTCAAAGTAGAGCTGGTGTTGGCAGGTTTATTGCAGGACTCAGCGCACTTCTGTGGGAGCCTTCGGAGGCTTCTGAGAAGCAGACATTTTCATTTTACACATTTCAAAG
The DNA here is from genome assembly GCA_001685095.1 of Ellobius talpinus. NCBI lineage: Eukaryota > Metazoa > Chordata > Mammalia > Rodentia > Cricetidae > Ellobius > Ellobius talpinus. The sequence goes on from LOJH01021545.1 coordinate 3,240, forward strand.
CAACAAAACAATACGCGAACTGAGGAAAGCTGAGAAGATTTGCAAATATTTTCATGAAAACCATATTGAAGCCAGTGACTTGGTCATAGATATTAATCAGAATACTAGCAATATTTTCTACAGAACTTTTATCAATGTAAAAAAGTAAATGTAAAATTCCACAAAGACCAAAGTGACTTAAAAACTCCATCATATTATGTATTTTAATGGTATATTCCTCTATTTCCCTTCTCTCTGCCCCACCTGATCCTCTCTAGTTTTCTGGAGAGGTTCCCCAGCCCCTGAGGGAGAACAGCTGACTTAGAGGGGAAGGACACAGAGGAACCTGCCTGAGAACTGTTTCGAAGTGGCCAAGCCACAGCGCTTGTCAGTAGAAAGCTACTTGAGTCTCTAAAGTAGAAACCTAATAGCGATCATCTCAGAATTCTGCGGTAAAACCCAAACGCAAAACTTTTATAAGACCACAAATGATGGCATTGGACAAGAGAGTAATGGAAACCTTAGCAAACACTTTACTGCCTACTCTGACTTTCTACTTGTGGTTAATAATTTCAGGTGCATCCTTAATGCTGGCTGTCAGTCACACTGTATGATTTTATTAGGTGTCCTTCAGGGAGCCACAGGCACTGCAGGGTTGTAGTCTGGTTTCAGCATGGTGTTCCTCGAGCCATCTTACCTGCTGTTAACTTTATCACGTCATGCTAACTCCTCAGAGCTTTTCAAAGATTCAGAGCGAAACCTCCCCAAAGCCAGAATCCCACCGTACTCTGTCCCAGTGTCTGGTTTCACCCAAGCTTAGTTATCAATTTAACTTTCAGAAACCTGCTGAAATCCAACACTGACCCCCTAGGAGGATAGAAACATTCCAATGAGAAAGTCTACTAATAAAAAACCTGGGGACTCAAGAGATGGCTCGAGGGTAAAGAACTTGTCTTATTGCTCTTCCAGAGGACCAGGAGAACCCACACTGGATGGCTCACAACCACCTACCCAAAAGATTTTCTGCCCTCTTCTGGCCTCCCAGGGAGCCCCCACTCACATGGCGCACGCGCACACACACACACACATACACACACACACACACAAGAAGTTTTAAAAATAAGAAAAGTTTAGACGTACAGAATCAGCAAAAGCTGCCCTTCTGCTAGCTTTGTGCTGCCCACAGGATCAACAGTAAATACCCATCTGGGCTGATGATGACCTTACGCCCATAAAACAAACAGCCAGTTGATGTGGTTAGTACAACTCAGGCAGTCACCTTAGAAGATATTGGGTTGATCCACAATCCTTACATCAAACCTTCTCTACCCAGGACCAAAACCCTGGCACCCACTATTCCTTACACATAGTCCAGTGCTGATTAAGCAAGGATGTATGCATAGCTCGGGTCAGGCCATTCTCTTTTCTGCAAGAGTTCTACTAGGGATTTGAACTGAGTTTGTTCAGGTAGACTCAGCAGCAAGGACAAAGCCATGTATTTCCTTGTGCATACCTAAACTGCAAAATTAGGATGTGGGTGGCACAAATACCAGTGGGCAGGTGAGCAGAGAAGACAAAAGTAGGCATCTGTGTTCGTGCTTTTGGTGAGTTCCTTCCCAAGTCCTAGTTCATATCTTTCACGAAAACAAGGGTTTTCTGTCTTCCTTGGAAGATCATTTTAAAAATAAGTTTCATTTTGTTTATGCTGTTTTGAAATAAATTTCCCTTACCTGACCCAAAAGAACCTTGACTAATGAAGCAGCAGGTGTCATATAATATTCAGGTTATTGAACTGTTCTTTTTATGTTTTGAGTGAGGGTCTTACTCTATAGCTGTGGCTGGCTTTGAACTTGTGATCTTCCCACTTGGGCCTCCCAAGTTCTGCAGGAATGTGCCACCACATCTTGCTCAAATATTTTTAGTTAGTAATTGCCTATCGACTCGGGTGAGAGTGATGCATCTCTGCTTAATCTTTTTTTGCAATTTTGATCTTCAAATTGTATGTTGCCATACAAAATTTTACTTTAAAAATTGCTAATAAAGGACTCAGTGATATCGTTTACCAAGCCTTGTAACCTGAGATCAATCCTCAAGATCCACATGGTGCAAGGAGAGAACCAACTCTAACAAGTTGTCCTCTGACCTTCATATATATGTACTAAACACACACACACACACACACACACACACATGCGCACACACACACAAGTTGAAGAGAGGACTTGGAGACTGAGGATGTACAGATGGCAAAGAAAGAAGATGGCATGGTAAATATTGTTAAGTAGTATTAAATACTACTAAGCCACTCTTTCCAGTATGGCTTCTGTGAGCACTGCACTGCTAGCGTATTTGTTCTGGGTAGAGAGGAAACCACCTACGGATCACACCACAGCTAAGCTGAGATGTGATGTAGGAGGGAAAGGGGGGGTTTCTCTTCAGCCACGAACAGCTTTACACTGAGTGTGTGGGTGGTAATAATGTTAAATATGCCACATAAAATCACAGATCTATTTTTTTTACCCATATGGAATTTCCATGGTATACATGCCAGCTGCCAGCCACTTACAGCCCGGCCTATGCTTACAGTTTCTTAACTGTTGGATTCCAGAGGAAGTTTGGTAGCATATCCCAAATGTGCTCTTACTATATTCAGCATGACTTACAGTTGATAGATTTTTTTTCTCTTTTGGTGATCACACAGTCTACAGACTCTGGCGCTCCACAGACCCTCCTTAATTCTGAGATTACAGGCATGTACCGGCTCACTGCCAAAAAAGGGATGGGGGCAGGGCTGACAGAATGGCCTAGTGGGTAGATGCATTAGCTGTCAAGGCTGACACCCAGAGTTCTACCCTCAGGACGAAATGGCCGAAGAGAAGAACTAATGCCTGTAGGTTGTCCTTTGCCATTCATATGCATGTTTTTTTTTTTAAGCTTAAAAAGTCTGTCTTCTTAGCGTTGGGGTAAACTCGGGTCCTTAAGCAGACTAGGCAAGCACTCTGTGTCTCTGGACTTATTAATTTTTTAATCCCATCCTACAGCATCATCTCATTTTAAGAATAAATGAAAATGTGTTCCCAAGGCCCTTTGTGAATGTAATAAAAGAAAAAAACAAGGTGATGTTGGGGTTCTTCTACATTTTTAAAAAAACTTTGTGTGTGTGTTTGGAAGAGTCTCTTATAGCCTAAGCTGTGCCTCCCACTTGCCACATAGCTAAAAATGATCTTGAACTTCCGATCCCCTTTGCATTTACTTACGGAAGGCTGGGATTACAGATGTGGAGGCAACACTGGTTCATCCAAGACCTGGGACTTGAACCTAGGGCTCCCTGAGTTCCAGACAAGCACTCTATCCACTGAGCCACACCTCCAGCACTAGTTTCCTTTTCTCTGTGTTGATGTTGTCTTTTCAAGGGCAAGATTTATGATTAAATTTAATCCAGGTTTTAAAAATACACTAAATGTATGTAGAAGAAATGTAATTAATTCTTTTGGTTAAAGGTACAAGAGCAAATCTACACTTGGTTTTATTTGGCTAACACACTGGCCAGCAAATCAGCAAACTTGTCTTACTGTCTTACTAAAGCGGTCGAAGGAGCAAGACAGAAGGTGGAGAGGGGAGAAAACAGTTATCTAACACTATTAAAAAAACTTTTGAAAAACACGCAGAATTTAGTTTTGTTCTATTTGGTTGTTTCAACACCCCAGACTTTGAATGACTATGGAGCAAATAAATTAATAACTCTATTCTGCCAATCATTTTAGAATGCCAATGCTTTCTCTTTTCCATTTCACTTATTGGAATTTCATAGTTTTTCCTTTTCATATGAATGTGTGTGTGCATGTGTTTTGCGTGTGTGTAGGTGCACATGCATGCACATGTATGTGGAGGCACAAATTCCTTGAATTCTCTGCACTTTTCTCACTAAGGCAGGGTCTCCTGAAGGACCCCTGAGTTCTCCAGCCTGGCTGGTCTGGCTGGTCAGCTCCCTCTAGAGAGCTGGAATTACAAAATCTGCCACTACGCCCAGCCAGCATTTACATTGGTTTAACTCCCATCCCTGCAGCTGCTTCCTGCTAGGGAAGCACTTTGGCCACACCCCGCCTCCGAGAGCTTCCTTAGCTTTTTAGTCCGAGTCATTACAGGGCTGCCATGTGCCGGGGACACTTGCTCTTAGGTGCAAAGGTCTCATGAGCTGGGGGCTCTCACTGTCGGTGCGATTCTGCATTCATAGTCCACCCTCATGTATTCATTACTTCTGCAAATGTACATGGAGTCCCTAGCCCATTCTCGGCTCTGTGTTAGCATGGGCTCCAGGGTGGGAGCAGAGCGCTCTCAGTGATTACACTCCTGCTGAGAGCCCAGCATGCAATGTGACAAATACTTCTGAGCCCCCATACTTGCTATCTTCAGAAGTACATTCCCTAAACTATGTTATTAATTTTTAATTAAATGAGTTATTACAACATTATTCTCCTAAATCTTAATAAGCATATTGAAAAACTAAGACCTAGCTGAAAGAATGTCACAGTTGATAGTGACTCTGTGGTCGCGGGCCATATATACCTTCACACCCTGAAACTCCTCACTGGCCACGAACCCTTTATAGAAGTGCCTTTGCTGAAACCGGGATCCAATCCAGGGCCATGGATTGCGTGTTGTTCTTGGGAGGTAGGTGTGGAAATGGTAGAGATGCAGCACTTCGTAAAAGAGCTCTCAAAACGTTAAGATTAAAAAGATAGATTAAAATTATTTAAAAAAAACAGTTCTTTTGTTAGTGTTACTAAACATTAAAGAAAAAAAATACAAGAACAATTGTATAGAGTGTCTCAGTATTTTCAGTTTGTCTGTTCCTTCAAGGCATCATTTGTTTATATGTCCTTCATAGTTAACATACAGCTAGAAATTACGAGAAAGCCTTATTTTAGACTAAAATCAAATGTTTTTGGCAAGATTCCTCCATCAATGTCCCGAATTTCCCGTGCTACTGCATCAAGAGACAGAACATTTGAGCAGCGGGTGAAGTAGCAGCAACCCGACTCCTCTACGGCAAAGCCATTTTGTTTCTGCTTAAGGAAAAAGCCATCTATGTGTAATTATTGTGGTGCTTTATGAACGCCCGTTTCTTATTAGCCATCCAGTCAGTAATTTAACACTGTTATTGGTATATAGATGAGGACGGCTTTGAGCAACAAAGACATATTTGTGTTTACAAATGTGACAGCATTAGAATGTCCTGTTAAAAGCATGTTATACTGAAGCTCAAAAATCAGAACACAAAATAATTTGCATATGGGGTAATTACTTCTGCTTGTTACTGTGTAGCTGCTTCCTCTAAGCTGCATGTGACCATTGGATCAGAGCAGTCATGGTCCTCTGTCGCAGCCCCCAGAGACATGGCCTATGCACACTCCCTCTCGGAGAGAAATGGGGCTCGTGGGCCTCACCAGACTTCATGGGATTCTTACCAGAGGTAAACGTCGAGTAGGCAGATACTCTTTGGCAGTATAACTGGCCATAAGCTGCTTGAGGACTCTTCAGTGGGGTGAATTTCACGAACTATCCAAACAACAAGTGGGACTCTTTAGTTCAAAAGAGCATCTGGGAACTTTCCAGTGCTGCAGCTACCTTTGAGTCAGCCAGGCTTTTGTAAATAACCCAAGAAATTTAGTGGTTCACCAAACTGGATTTGGATGGAATCCTTTCTTTGGTGGCCGAGTCCTCTCTCTCTAGAGAGGACTTTATGCCTCTTCATGTAAAAGATGGAACATATTCAAATAAATTAAGTGAAAATGGTAATCTATAGAGTTGTGTTAATGTGATCATGTGCGTGCGTACACATATGCATGTGTGTGCTTTTCATACAGGGTTTCTTATACTTTCTCTGCTCATAACCCTTTTCATCCAAGAAACTTTTATGCCATTGCAGGTGTACAGATGTATCAAGTAGGAATACAAATGGAGCATTTACTGATAATCAAATACTTATTCTAATGCTTTCATATACATATTATCTTACCATTTATTAAGGATGAGATCAAATTCTGCATACTAACGAGGTGAACATACATGTTTATTTTCATATAAAAACTAAAATTTTAGCTGAATATTTGCAACTGTAGAACACAGGGCACCTCCAACATTTGTTAGCATTGGCCAATATTTTGATTTTATAATCATTAAGGCCGAGAAGTCCGTTTCATATGAATACACAGTTGTGTATTGTTTAGAACCATTCAGAAATTGGAAATCCCATTCTAATCTCAAGATAAAATTCATTGAACAATTTTTAAAAAGAAACTCAAAGAAGCAGCTTTCAAAATCAAACATTCTAACACAATACAATGATAGATTAATTGGATGTATAAACAGAAGTTTCTGTCCCACTCAGTACTATAGCTGTTCAGTCCCAAAGAAATACACAGAGGATTATACTAATTATAAACTGTTTGATCTATTATTAGCTCAGGCTTATTACTAACTAGTTCTTACAACTTATATTAACACATAATTCTTGCATATGTTTAGCCGTATGGCTTGGTACCTTTTCCCAGTAAGGCATTCTCATCTTGCTTCCTCTGTGTCTGGCTAGTGACTGATTCTCTGCCTTTCCTCTTCCCAGAATTTTCCTAGTCTGGCTGCCCTGCCTATATTCCTGCCTGGCTACTAGCCAATCAGCATGTTATTAAACCAATACGAGTGACAATCTTTACAGTGTACAAGAACATTCTCCCACAGCAGGATGCTTACATGTTGAGGAAAGGGAATTGAAGAATATGAGGAGGTTTTCTCTTCCACCCTTAAGCTGTCTGACTCTATAAGGACAGAAAACTTGCGTAGGCACTAAGAACACTGCACTCCATTGCAGAACTCTCACTGCTGAGCTGGTGCTTCAGCAGGCTGTGCTCATTGGTGTAGCATGCCATGACAGCATGCGCACTGCAAAGTGCACGTGTCATGTGCTCAGAACCAGGAATGCTCTGAGATACAACAAACCCAGTCACTGCCAGAGACATCTCAGGTCCATCGCGCCTTTTCTCTTGGGTTAAGTTTTGGCCTTCAGAAGCCTTTCACTGTGGCCAAATTTTTACCAACTTCTACATTCAGTTATTATGTGACTTAATGTGAGGAGCAGTTCAGAATTTAAGAAGTTGGGATTCATGATGTAAAATATATACACATTTAACACACACATATGTAGTACAGATAGTGTGTGTGTTTGGACAGTTATTGGAAGGGTATACTAGACTGTAGGGTTGGTGGGGTTTATATAGGAACTCTAATTTTCAGTTTATAACACTTTTTAATACTTTAATCTTTAACTTAGCTTAGAAGGTTTCATCAATATTTTCTGTATTCTAGCACTGTATTAGGTTAGTCATATAAAATTATCATTTTGTAATATTTGAGAGAATATTGATAGCTGAAATTGAGATAAAAGTTATGAAAAACTTATTGACCCATTACTAATTCAGCATTTGAAATAACTTTTGTGTTCACCTTATACTGCATAAATCAAGTCCAATGTGATATGTATATTTGAGTTTAATGCCTTTACCCAAAAGTAATTTAATCAACTCTTAAAATGTGCTTATATTCGTGCTATCCATAAAGTAGTTGATTTCTAATAGTTTCTGAACCTATTTTTAAAGTAGCATTATAAATTGAATTGGGAAACCAATTGATTGAATTGAGAAACCAAGAGTCAGATCCCAGCTCTCTCACTGTGGCTCTGGCCCAGGATAAGGAAGAGACATACATGTGACAACTGGGAGTAGGCCAGTCACCATTACCCAAAGCAGACAGAAGTCTGAGTCTAGCTCTCTTTTGTTTGGTTGGTTTTGTTTTATTTATTTATTTTGTTGTTGTTGTTGATTTTTCAAGAAAGGGTTTCTATGTGTAGCCCTGGTTGTCCTGGAATTCACTTTGTAGACCAGGCTGACCTCAAACTCAGAGAGTCACCTGCCTCTGCCTTCTGAGTGCACCACTATGCCCGGCTGAAGCTGGCTTCTTAACACCAGTTCTATGCCCTTCACAAGCCAGAGCCTTATCAGGGGCTATGGCCACTGCCTACCAAATTCCAGCAATATTCACTACCTTTTCTAACAACCACATTGGCTGTACATATTAGCAAACTTGCATGGAGTGAGAGTTGAGACATCAGGTTGGGGAATGAAATTACCCCTAGTTAAACATACTGTTTGGATGCATTAATCTCTGCATATAAATTTCTCCACTCATTTCAAGGACAAACAGTTGCTCTGATTTCTTTTAAATGGAACTTCAAAACCCCAGGCGGAGTTCTTGGACTGATTTCAAAGCCTGCCTGGCTGCTATAGTAATAATTTACTAGCTCCATGGGGTGAGGGATCCTGCCTCTGATCTGCAAGACAGAATTCAGAGCCATCATCTTGGGCTCCATCCCTACCCTACAATTAACTCCTTGGGCCTTAGTTTCACTGTTTTTCAAGGGAGAGCGATTGTACCTTGCTCACATCATAAACGTTTGCTTGTGAGGACAAGAGAAACAGAGCTAGGATAGTCTTCTGACAGACAACACACAAAACACTAACAAGTCACTGCTGTCTGGGAAAAAAACAAATAGGAAAAAAAGACAGTAGCACATTAATAGAGCTGTCAAGACGGTTCCATGGGTAAAGGAGCTTGCTGGTAAGCCTGGTGACTTTAGCTGGATACCTGGCAATCACCACTGATGCAGGGAACTGACTTCCCAAAACTGCCCTCTCATCTGCATGCACATAACAGCAAAAAGCCAATGAACGACTTTAACGTGTTCCATGTGCTTTCTTATTTTTAACTACAGATTATTTGTCTTGCTAGTGCAGGTGCAGGATCATTTTTCACTAACAGTGTCAGCAATTTGCTACTCCTGAAGAGAGACCAAATGCGATCTGACCTCTAAAAGGATGCTCTCTGCAGCCACTGGCTTCAGACATTCAGAGACGCTTGTTAGCCATGCAACTGCAGTGACTTTGGTGATGTCAACAGAAACAAACAAGACTTTTGTCAGAGGCTCCATGGATGAGAAGCTTAGGACAGATGGATCCAAGCTGTGTGTGAGCATGGATGCCGTAATAACTGAATAAATTTTAGGATTTTAGTACCCCATGGAAAGAGACACCGAGATATGAGACAGAAGAGTGCAAAGGGGAATTGTAAGGTTGCCAAGAAAAATGTCACTCACTTGAAAATCTTTCAGGACACAAGAAAGTCAAAATGTTTATAATTTTGCTCTTCCTGCTTTCATCTAATCTCAGATTATTAAGATCATCACAGTCAAGTGAGCCACAGTTTCTATGAATAATTTTATTGACAGAAATATAAATTGTTTCTAGATTTTCTTTTTTTCTTAAATGACAGCTGGCAAGATGGTTTAGCAAATAAAAGCACTTGTCACACAAGCCTGAGAACATGAGTTCAATCCCTGGAACCCACAGGGTTTTTGGACTTTTGGAAGTTATCCTTTGACCTTCATATACATGCTGAAGGAACATGCCAAGACTCATGTCACTGATGTCCAGACTGGACAAGCAGGATACAAGAAAAAAGACTGACAAGCCTTGACAAGACAGGATAAGATGGTTCTGAAAATTTTCCTGCCTCTGAAAATGGTCTGTCAGTCACTCTAGGCCTTAGCCAAAGTTGG
>LOJH01021545.1:15343-28442 GCA_001685095.1 Ellobius talpinus
TCTCTCTCTCTCTCTCTCACACACACACACACACACACACACATACACACACAACTAAAACTTTTCTTAAATGCATAAAATCAAATGACCTTTTTGTTAGATGTGGAGCATAACCTTGAACTCAATCCCATTATTTATTTCTTCCCATACATACCACGTAAGTAGAAGTACTAATTCCATCTCTCAGTGTGCATCCCATCGCACCTTACTGTTCACCACGGAGCCTACAGAGAGCCTGGTAGAGCCCCGAGGAGCAGCAGCGCAGCCTGGCGTGTGTTGGGCTCAGAGTAGAGAGAACTAGGGAATTTGACAGCGAGCCGGTTTCAGTGGGGCTGGCTAATGAGCAGCCCAGTGTCAACCGTTTGGAGACGGTGTTAGGAATTAGGGCAGAGACGCTAATGTACTATATTTATATGAAGCTGCAGCACTGCCCCTGTTGTTCCAGGGATCCACTGTGTATCACTTAAAATACAATGTTAGAGAATCTCACGCATCTGCTTACACCGATGGCTTTCTAAGGACGTTCAGGGATTCTCTCTACTGAAAATTATGAGATGTGAAAAACAAACAAACCATTAGAGATAGCACATGATTTTCTTTTCACTCAAAGGCAAAGAGACCAGGAAAGTTGTTTTCCTCACTAGTAAGTGGCAGCATCAGGGCCTGAGCTGAGTCTGTGACATGCACGCCGGTGCAACACCCACATCACAGGATCATGTGTATTACGACCTCTTCAGGTTAGAAAGAGCAGATACTGCAGTCTCGAGCCGGAAGATGTCTTCCTCCCCACAGCGGCTCATGCTTTTCTATCAAGACGGCCTCTGAGGGCTGATGCCCACTCTCATTGCAAAGGGCAATGTGATCACAAAATCTACGGGTTTCAGTGTTAGTCACTCCTTTGAAAATTACCTCACAACCCTATCTATGTATGCTTGACCAAACAACCAGGCACATGGCCTACGAGACACAAAATTAGCTATCATTAACCCTTCCTTGATCCACACAGAGAAACACATAAAATTTATATGTCAGATTCCTTTCAGGCTCATTCCATGCTTTGACACACATTGTAAAAGGCTTGTCTAGGTTTCATAAGGCATGAATATTATCTCCCTGAACATCTGTTGGACCATAAAAACTGGATCTGTAGCTCCTTCTGGTATGCAAAATACATTCATGAATATATCATGTACAGTCTGCACAACAGGCCATCTCGTTTCACCAGAAACAAGGCTAAAGACTGTAGGGTTAATAGGTGATAGTCAAGATGGGTCAGCTCTCCTGCCTCAGCCCCATTGCCCATTGAGTACCTGCTGGGATGAGAAGAACCAGGTGCTCAAAGACAGCAGAGGCCTTGCCACTTCTCAGTTAATCTACACCTGCCTGCTAGTTCAGCATTAATCGCTGTCCACAGTGTCTGGGGCTTTTCCAATTCTTTAATATAACTGCTATCAACATGAAGAGATGGGACATGATGGGCATCTCAGAGGTCCCTGCACCCACGTCCACTCTGTCGTCACCATCTGTCAGATAAAGTGAGCTGGAGACCGCTCAGGTCTTTAGGGCCCATTTTGCCTAGTTCTCAACTCTGTAGAAATGAAACTCTACTGCACGTGGGTTTTCGGATACGGCCTTCTGAGTGGCAGATTACATCCGTAAGATTAATTCGCTTGTTTGTTCAGTGGTGTTATGTTGTGTAGCAGCCAACAGTGTAAATTAAAGACAGTTTATTTATTTGCTTATCCAATCAGCAATTTGAGTGTTTTCCAGTTTGGGAGTTCTGAGAATAGTACTGCTTCAAGTGTCCTCGCATACAAGTCATGGTCTTTCTATGTGTGTGTCATGAACTTCTGGGTCATACATGTGCATACGCTCAGCATTCCTGGAAACTGTCCAATAGCTTCCAAACAGGACTGCACCCCTTGGCATAGCCTCCAGTCCTTAGTGAGATCTCTTGTACTCATACATGTTAGTTCTAGTTAATGTTCTCTGTGCAGTGTTAGACTTTTACACAAATCAATCTATAGCAATGTAAAGTCTGTTTTCAAAACTTCATAGGAATTTTGTCATGCTGAAGTTTTTTGAGATTTTTCTATCTTCAAATATATAGTTTTAATTTGTCTTTCGCCACTACACAACATTCTAATGTCTGAAATCTGAATCCTATTGATAATTATTGAGGTGATATCTAGTTTTTCATTACTATAGACAATGATGCAACTACTCTTTGGCCCATGTGTGAGAATGTCTCAGTAACATAACCATTATCCACAGCGATTATAGTATAGCTTCAATTATATTAGACAACCCAAAATTCCTTCTTTTGGGGTGGTGTTGGAAGAGAGCCTTGATATATTGCCCTGTTTTGTCTCAGATTTGTGATCCTTCCCCTCAGCCTCCAGAATATCTGGGATTTATATGTATATCAACAAACTGTGCTCAAAATTGCTTTCTGATATGGCTGCACAAACTTACTTTACTACAAGTGGATCCTGAGGGTGCCTATTACTCCTGAGCCATGCCAACAACTGGTGTATGGTTATGTTTTATAATGCCAATCAGATGAGTATGCAATGTTCTTTTTCTTGTTTTGTTTTTGAAACAGGGTTTCACTGTGTAGTCTCGACTGTCCTGGAACTCACTCTGTAGACCAGGCTGACCTCAAACTCATAGAAATTCATCTGCCTCTGCCTCCCAAGTGCTGGGATTAAAGGCATGTGCCACCATCATCCATCAAGTATGTGATATTCTTAATGACTATCATAAATATTTTCCAATTACTTAAATTTATGAACAGGAAAACAGATTCACGTTTGTGTCCATAGAACTGTGGTCCTATGATGTTAGTGCTCGTCATCTAAGTAGGAGCCCAGAAGCTGCCTGGCCATGCACAGGGTTGTCTGGGGCTGCTATGCTGAGAAATGTGGCCAGAACGCCCTGGTAGGGAAATGTACTTAGCTATGTTATCTTCTCCCCAGCTAGAACATGGGTTTCTGGATTGGAAGAGACAGAGTCTATGAAGAGTTTTATATCTCTGGGACTCAGGCCATTGTGGACTAAATGAGTATTCAAGAATGTAGGGAAGGAAAGGAAAGAAAGTGGAATTAACATCTCTGTGTGTGTGTGTGCGCTCTTGTTCTATTTCAGAACTCATGTATCTAGAAACACAAGTAAAGTTGATTTATTGAAATGCAAGCCACACATAATGCCCTTTTGGATTAACTGTTGGGTGATTTCATAATATGCCTTTAATATAGACAAGTTTCAACTTGACCTATGGCATGCCAGAACCCACTCTTTTATAGCATTTTCTCATAGTGTGGAGGAAAACACACTGAATGCCTTCATGCCAGGCTAAGGGTGTGGATAAACAAGCAATTAATCTCAAAAGGTAACTGAGAAATCATCTAACCCAAATACCTTGTTTGCCAAGGAAGAAAGCAAGAAGCTTGGTCATTGCTCACAGCTTTCTGCTCACATCCGACTCTGGCCAGTGTCAAGTGCAGAAAAAGTCGATTCTCTGTCTGAATGTGCTTAAAATGCAGTGCATAAAAGAAAAAGCACTCTGCTCCAACTAAGCAAACACTGTCAACTGATGTCTAGTGCCTCCGGCATTTCTGTGCTAATTATTTCCTAAATCTGAGAAATTCAGAAGCTCTTGAGCCTTAGACTCTCTTCTAAAGCACAAATCTCAAATAAGTAAAGCAACAACGACCCTGTGCCCCCATGTTCTTAATAGGAGAGAAAGATATTTGTTGTATTGAAGGGGTTCCTTGTGATAATCCCCAAGCGATTTCCCAGCACAGCTTGTGGGAGAAGGGACAAGCCCCAAGCCTCTAGTTGTCTGAAGCTCTCCTGAGAAGCTGGAGCGCAAACATTCTCAGCGATCTCCCTCTAATCGGGCAAATTAGAAGACAGTGAGAGGCGAAGAAAGAGGAAGGAGGAGGCTAACTGGAGTCAAATCTTCCCTTCCCTGACTGGAGTCAAGTCTTCCCTTCCCTGACTGGAGTCAAGTCTTCCCTTCCCTGACTGTAACGAGGGACAGCCTTCCTTAGGAGAGCTGTGTGATGAACTCCTGTCAAGGTCAGGCAAGGGCGGCATGGTTGCATTTTGATGTGCTTGCTTCTGCTCCTGAAGGCCTCACTCTTGTTAGGAGAGAAAAAGAACCAAGGAAAAGTACAGCGAAAACCCATCTTATTGTTGTTCTTTTTATAAATAATGTGAGAGGAAGGTAGATATAGAAAAGTCATTCTTTTTGCTCCCAGTCATTAACACCCTAGACTAATATGTTCTGGTGACAGCAAAACAGGACCGTTATGTTATTTATTTGGGGTTAAATTATGTGACCCTCCATAACTCATATGGTGAACCTTCACCCCTAGTGTCTTAAGAGGGAATGGAGCCTCTAAAAGATGATTAGGTTTGAATGAGGTCATGTGATGGTATTAGTGCCCTATAAGGAGAAACAAGAGAGCCCCTCCCTGAATCATGTGAAGACAGCAGCAGTATGGCTGTCTGCCAACTAGGAGCAGAGCCCTCCTCAGGAACAGAATCTTCTTCCAGCATTTCGTTTTTTACTTTCCAGCCTCCAGAACACTATAGAATAAATATCTACTGAAGCCCCCGCCCCCAAGCTACAGCACCCCATCCCAACATCACAACTAAGAGGGCTCTGTAGCTCACCTGTCTGGGAACTCCTGGACACATCACACCCTCTAGATGCTTCTCTGGGCTGTGGAGAAAGCAGGAATGAATCCACTGAGGTCTAAAGCGAGCAGAAGACAAGGTAGTGGAGAATGCCTCAAGCACTGGGGAAGAAGTAAGCTGTCAATATCGTGTAAGATGTGAGACAGTTAACCTGAGTTACATCAGTAGAAAATGAAGTCAATCCGAGACAGATTGAGGACCAGTACCTAGATATGGATGTGAGGGCTGAGTAGCAGGAGAATTCAGGAAGAGTGGGTTTCTGGATAACTATGAGATAATGGCAACTCCAGAAGGACCACTCTTCATTTAAGACTCCCCATGTATTTCTTGGTACTGCCACCCACTATCCATGCGACATCGGTGTGACATCACGAAGTGAAACACATCAGCAATTTACTGTGTTCATTTTTAAAATTAGCATCTTATGTTAGTGTAATTTTATTACAATTAGTGTGCCAAAGCTGACACAGCATTAGCACAAAACCACATTTAGTTCAGCTTTCTAATGCTCCTTTTCTCTCGGGATCCCGCCCAGGAAGCACAGCGCCTGCAGTCGTATTTCCTTGGGTTTCTCGTGTCTAGATGAGGTCATGAAACCTACCTGGTTTTGCTAACCTTTACAATTTTGAAGTTTATTGAACCAGTGCAGCACATCCTTTGATTGGAATTTCTAGGCTTTCTAAAGAATAACATATACATCTCCTACTCGCCATACACACTAACAGCACTGTAATGATTTCAGCCACATGAGGCTGATACTTCGGGTTCTAGGGGGTCATGCAGGTGCAGGCTCCGGGTGATGTTAAAGCCCCCCTCTCACCCTCCGCCGCGTGATCCACATATGACTCCAGCTAAGCCTTTGCACACATGCGTGGATTACATTATCCACTTATGACTCAGCTAAGCCCTTGCGCGCATGCGTGAGCCCCGTCGTCTGCTTATGATGTAGCCACATCAATCCCCTGTGCGCATGCGCTTGGTCGCTTTTGGAAGCAGTACGGGCCGTCTTCCTCCCGCTCCCTGCACACTGACTTCTCAGGCCTGTGCACGCCCCCTCTAATAAACTCTTAGGAGGTTTGTTGCGTGTTCCATGTTTCCTTCTCACTAGCACAACCTATCATTGTTGTTGTTAAATTAGCAGAGGGCCCAAGGTCATCTCGTCATTTTCTCTTGCCCAGGGCTTTCTCCATCAAGTCTCACCTACTCTCTCCCAGTTCCATTCCTACCCACAGTACCCCACTTCAGCATCCCCACCACACTATAAAAGCTGTCTATGACCATATCCTCTATCTAGCCAAACAGCCCCACTTGGGAACAGACCCACTGTCTTAGTTGGAAGGTAAGGTCAGAGCTTTACTGTACTGCTGTTGGATCTTTTTTTCAATCTGATTTTGGATTTTTTTTTCCGATACAGGTTTTTCTGTAGTTTTTTAGACAAGGCTGGCCTCGAACTCACAGGGACCTGCTGTCTCAGCCTCCAGTGGGATTAAAGGTGTGCACCACCACCGCCTGGCTCTTTTTCTCATTCTGAATGTAAGCTATTTCCTAGTTTCTTCTCCCGCCTTAAACCCTGGGCGTGTTGTAGCACTCATTCACACGCCTTCCCATTCCATCACAAGGTCATGGTCATCCTTACCAAGCTTTTCCTTCATCATCTTCCTAGGTACAAGGCTGCAAAGACTAAGAAAGGGCGTCCTTCATACTCTTAACAAGTGTGGTGTAGTTGGAGAGAGAAGCATAGAAAAGAGGTAAAGTGCAGGCTTGAGAAGTAGGCACGAAGAAGCATCAGCTCAGGCACATGCAAGTTGCCGACAGAGAAGTGAAACTCAAGGCACTCGCTGTGACCTCCGTACTTAGGGGCTGAACCCAGAGAAAGTATTATCTGAGCAAACTTGGCGAAAGGTAATAGGCCACTGAGCAGCAGAGGCCACACAGCACACAAGGAATTAGGCGCAGTTACTAAGCAAGTTAGTGTGGAGAATTTAGAAAGCTTTTATTTTTGACGGTATGTGTCTGTGTGGGGGTACATGCACATGAGACGCACAGAAGGGAATTGCATCTCCTGCATCTGGAGTCACGGGTCGCCAAGCCATGATACATGTAATACAGGGCCTGGGGTCTGAACTCAGATTCTCTTCACTGTTGAGCTATCTTTCCAGCTCATGGAATTTTATTGTTTTGTTTCATTTATATTCATGGAAATTAAGCTGAGAACCTTCCACATGCTAGGAAGTACCACTGAGCTCCAACCCCAGTCAGTGTGGAAAATTTTCAAGAGGATTAAGAGCCTCGCTGACAAAACAGGAAGAAAGCTTGCGCTTGACCCAAAGAACGGCTGGCTTCAACCTGCAGGACTTGAACTTGGTATACTGAGTTCCAATTATTGTTCTAAAATGAAACAGAAATGTTATTATTTGTTTATTTATTTTAGTTTTTCGAGGCAGGGTTTCTCCGTGTAGTCCTGGCTGTTCTGGAACTCACTCGCAATGAGAATTTCCAGGAAAACCTGGCCGTTTGTACTCGTGATGAGCGCTGAGGACATTGCTGAGGGGAGCTTTGGAGACCCAGTAATGTGACCGCAAGAGAGAAAGTAGGGAACGAGGAGCTAGAAGGGGGGAAGAACGAGAGTGACTGCCGCTGTGATCCTCTCTTGACCAGGCTGGAGCCAAGGCCACAGCAGCCGGGCCCTGAGGCCTTGGCTCTTGCACATTTCTGTGGCCTTTGGGAATGTGAGGGACAGAATAGATTTGGAGAAGAAATAATGAGATCAGTTTTGACATGCTCAATTTGAGACACAGTTCACAGTGCAGAGGAACTTCTGGAACACAGGGAGTGGCCAGAGGGTGATTTCTGAATCCTTCTCAGGAGGATCAACCACCCAAGCGAGAGTCCCCAGGCACTCGGGTCCGACCCGACAAGTGGAGGCAGGAACGCTAGGCGCCTCCTTGCACCCATCCGTGCTTGTCTTTGCTTCTGCGAGAGACCCTTCCGTTAATCTCTTTCCCAACACATCTTGTCGAAGGACAACCCCCAGCCTCACCATCCTAGACATAATAACAGCAGGGAGCCACAGCCCATCTTCCTCTTTTCCTGGACTGCATCTCCTGTCGTGACTCCCAGCACTTAGCCGCAGAGCAGGTATGCGGCAGACATTTGTGACACCGGTGAGAATTTAGGGGGAATTTGCCAATTTGTACTTACTAATGCTTAAAGTGTAAATGAATCTATACAAACAATATCTAATGCCCATAAATTATTGCTGATAAATTTCATCACATAGATGACATAGTGCCATCTGACTGTGTCTTCCTATTTTTTATTTAAGAGTGTAACAGTTTATTTTAACAATAGCTGCTCAGAGTCGTCTTTCCTGGCCCCTGGGTACATGCAAAGAATCTGATGTTGTGGGTGATATAAAAAGGTGGTAGACTGGACGTGGTGGTGAGTATCTGTGCTCTCATACTTGGGAGGCAGAGGCAGAAAGGCTATAAGTTTGAAGCCAGCCTGTTCTAGATAGCGAGTTCCAGACCATCCAGGGCGACAGAGTAAGACCCTAATGAAAAATGCAAAAGTAGTAAGAAAAGAAAGGAAAATATTGTAGCATAATCAATCCTTTTCTAAGTATTTTGGACCAAATCAACCATGGATTCTTAGGTCAGAATCAGGGTCTACTTTGCACAATACAAACATCAGCATTTAATTTAAAATTGTATCATGATAGTAGTAATCAACCTAACTCAGTAGCGGGTGTGTGTGTGTGTGTGTGTGTGTGTGTGTGTGTGTGTGACAACCTTTCTGCACCATTGGTCATGATCAACTCAGGGACGATCTATTTATTCCATCCCTACCTCCCACCACATAGCGTACTATCTTAAAGCAAATCTTAGAAACCATAATTTTATCAGTAGAGGAAAAGCTTTTTAAAATAAGCACATTTTGGTCTGGAGACGTGGCTCAGCTTTTAAGAGCATGTGCCGCTCTTGCAAAGGACCCCAGTGTGTTTCCCAGCACCCATGCCAGTGGGCTCACAACTGCTTGTGACTAGAGCTCCATAGAATCCCACACCCTGGCCTCTGCAGGCGTACACACACACACACACACACACACACACACACATGCACACACACTCTTACATTTTTAAAGTAATTTTTTAAAATAACCACATTATGAGGCCAAAAATGTTGACAATTCTTTAATATTATCAAATGCATAATTGCTATTCTAGCTGTCCACTTGTATTTACAATTTCATTCGAGGTTCTAGAAAGTTAAGATTCAAAAATGATCTATGTGTTACAGTTGGTTAGTAAGTCTTCAAAATCTCGTTTGATCTGCACAGCTTCTCCCTGGTTGGGATCCTTTACTGAAGAGATCAGGCCACTCACTGAGTTTTTCTGGCTGGTTCTCTGTTGTTTGCATGCCACCAGCATTGTATGAGATGTCCCTCAAATCTGTAAATTTTCTGAAATTGGAAGTAAGAATGAAAAGCTTTGTGTTATTCAAGTTATTTGCTTATTTTGAACAATTCTTCATGAGTGAGGGTAAGTTCCTTTCTGGCCATCAGAAGGCACAGATTGCTTGGTCGTCTGTGGTTTTCTGTGTAAACATTCAGTTCCCCTCGAAGCCTAGAGACGCTGGTCCTCTTGTAGCTGTAGAAAGATATCCAGGTTCAGGACCCTAATCAGAAATCAAGAATGCTTTCAAGTCTTAAATTTTCTGAGTACCAACATGATATGAATGGAAAATTCCACACCTGACTTATGTAACATCTGAGTATTTCAGACAAGAGATACGTAGCCTACACTCCAATTCTTTCTTATCTCAGATACTAATGGTTACTTAGGGACACAGTCCACACAAGGCAGACAGCAAACGATGCTAGCACTATTTACCTGTTTCTGATTGAGTAATGAATTGTTTACCCCTCATCTTCTGAACATGGCTATTATTTTTAGCATTACAAGCTCACGGATTTAAATGAGTTTGATGTGTTCCATTCTATCGTTGTACTAATATTCAAAGTATCCCATCTCTGGCCTCTGTGAGGTGGTCCTGGAGTCCTCGGAAACCCCAGCATCTCTGACAGCTTCCTCGCCATGCCCAATGTGCACTCCTGATTCCTTTTGTCCTCTTGCTGCTTCAGAGGCTCCTGGGATAGACAGCTGTGTGGGAAGCACTTCTCTGATCACCTATTACGTGCAGGGCACCGAGTTGGTCTAGCAACTTATCTGTACTATAATTTCATTATCAGGGAGATGTGCATACTTACGGTTGGATTTGTAGGATTCTGGGGATGCTGAAATAAGGTAAAGTTGAGAACTTAGACTAGGGCCTGTCACCTACCCCTGTGTGAGGCGGTTGCGCCGTACTCGTGTACTCGTGACTAGTCTCTTTCCAGTCCTGTCACCGTGCTTGCTCACGCTGTGGGTCATCTGACACACAACAAAGACTCGCATTTTACTCACACCCAGTGACACAGTGGTTTATTTTAATAAGGCTATTCTAGAGTTCCTTCTACGGCATTTACCCTAATAACATATTGCTCTACAATGACTCAACACACACCCATATTAGAGCATTTCCTGTAAAGGGATCCAAGCTTTAAAAAAACTGGAAGTATTTAGAATGTCCCAAGCACCAGGATATTTCCTACTTTTTATATTTGTCTGGAAGGGCTAAATTGGCAGGAACTGGGCAGGGAGTGGCCAACCAAGGAGTTAGGGTTCACATTGAGCTGAAGTCTTTGCCAAGCTACATCTGTCTGCTCTTCCCTGGTTAGACACAGAGAACTACAAGAGTCGCCTGCTCAAAATCATTCAGCTCTCTCTCTAATCAGGCAGGGCTGCAGACACTCCTGACCACACTCATTGCACTGCTAGTCCTGTCTGGAAGCCTCCAATGCTATGGAATCTGGAGACTTTGCCACACAATTCTTTCTGCAAGTTTGAGGATTTAAACAGTGTCCAAGTGACTGCCCCTGAGTGCCTCAGAGTAAGGACAGTAGAGATGGGTGTTTGCTTATGTGATCCATCAGGTCTCAAGAAAGCCCTGTTACTTCTCTAAACCAGGGACTCTGCTGGGGCCTTTGTAATAGAGGCATTTGTTGGCAATTGCACACTCTTGCCTCACTGACATATAATTGTGCTGGCATTGCATCAGCCATGCTAAGCTGTCTGCAGTGGCTGCCTAGAAACCCCCAGAAGCACACAAGTCTCTTACTACCTAAACAGGATACACTGACTTGCTTCAGTATTTCTCGTTCTTTTTTCTTTGCTTTTTTCCCTCCTGACATCTCTCAATGGTTTACAAAGTAGTTGTCAGTAAGATTGCTTGGCATTTAAAGCACTTTAAAACTTATTTTTAATCCAAATGAGGGTATATTCATATAATGGGCACTGCTCAGTTACTAAAACTAAAAGAGTAGACTTTGGGCATTGACAAAGAAATTCTTTTTTACAGAAAAAATTCAAAGCAATATGTATAGTAAGATTGTATTTTAGTAAGACAATTGTCATATACGCTGGGTTATATGGAAAGTTGTGACAGTAGACAGCCCTAGTGGTTACAGGAACAAGTTATCTTCAGAGATGAAATCGTCGTAAGCTGCTTTCCTGTGTGTTTTTAGAGTTTCTAATTTCTTCTGAGTATGTATTACTCTTTCAGTCAAAAATTTTTTGGAAAATCATTCCTGTTATAACTTGTTCAGAACACAGATTACTTACTGTAATAACAATTTAATGAGTTTTTTATGGTAGCTTCTTGGGAAATTTGTATAATAATCTGAAAAAGAGGAGTTATTATTAAAACATAACTAAAGTGTTTGAAAACTGTATGCCTAGCCTTTGCTGACTCCAAAATAGTTTAGCACATATAATTGGTTGGAATGTAAAACCTTGATATCTTCAGAACAACCAACAGACCACACTTTCGCTCACTAACATTTCTTATATTGTATGTAGTAGGCAATGAGCTAAGCATGGCAGTACTAGCTCAATAACATTGAGAAGAATAAACTCAGCTTCTAGTCTCTTCTTATGAACCAGCACCAAGAATGTTCTGGAGCACATTAACAATTTACTACAGGATTATGTTACAAGAATAAGTCATATGCAAATTAACTATACTTCTATTCAAATTTTTATTGATAAAATAATTTTGCTTTGTTTTGTTTGGAGACAGGGTTTTGCTGTATAGTCCTGGTTGTCCTAGAACTCATTCTGCAGACCAGGCTGCCCTCAAACTCACAGAGATCCATCTACCTCTGGATTTTTTCATTTGATAAGAGATAAACGTTTGAAAAGATTATGTATTTTATCCCCATATTCAGATTTCACAAAATCACTCACTGTAGGGATTTTGCTCATGTGTGTAGATGTCTCTAAAGTAGCAACGAATACAAATGCAACCTTGTTTCCTTCTGGCATTCCAGTTTAGAGGAGACGCTTGAGTTCTAAAGCCAGGAAAAACCTCTGTTCTTAGTCTGACTTACAACGTTAGCAAGTGGGAATTTTAAAATCATTAATATCAACCTCTTTGAAGATAAAATTTCTGTTCCATAACCTTCAGTCCAAATCATATGTGTACTTTCATGAACCAGATGAAGATGTGTGGGAAAGGCGGGAGAATCAGCAGCAAACGCTGAGTGTGACCACACAGCGAGATTCTCCGAGCATGTCCCACCCACTGCTCTTCAGGCTTGAAGTCAGCAGACCTTTGGTCTTTGCTGGGAAGGGTCAGATTGTAAAACTGGCTTTGGTTTTGTGGGCTGTGCAGTCTATCCGATGACTGAACACTGTTGTAGGGCAGAAGCAGCCATAGACTATAGCAAAACAAATAGGCATAACTGTACTTCAATGAAATTGGGATTACATACACTGAAAATGGTAATTATGCCATTTTCATGTTACAAAATATTTTTCTTTTGACTTTTCCCATTATTGAGCAACATCAAATTTATTCTTGGCTGGCTAACCTTACAACAAAATGGTGGCAGGCTGTATTTGAGCCAAGGCCAGGTACTGGGTCAGTTTCCTACTTAGTGCTTAGAATCTGTGATTGCTCTTCAGCAGGTGCTGGGGGTGGGGAGAAGAGGAGTAGGGGGAGAGGATCCAAGAGATTATAAAACTAAACATCACGATTTTGTTTTCCACAAAGAAGAAAATATCCTTTATTAATTCAAAAGTTACTATTACAATGAACTTTTGTGTTGTTTTGCTTTATTGAAATAGGTTTGCCCTATATTTCCCAGGCTAGTCTAGAACTGACTTCAAAGCCCACGATAGCCTTGAACTCTGGATTCTCTTTGCCTTCCACCTCTTGAGTGCTGGTGGTGGGGGAGTTTACAGGTGTATGTTGTGGGGAGCTGACAGGTGTGTGCTGGGGGAGTTGACAAG
>LOJH01021547.1:12021-27194 GCA_001685095.1 Ellobius talpinus
ACTCACAGAGATCCACCTGCCTCTGCCTCTTGAGTGCTGGGATTAAAGGCATGCCATCATCACCTGGCTTCAGAGTAAATTTTTTTAATTAAAGAAAAAAAGTCTATAAAATAGCCTTGCTTTACCAGGAGAAAATTGTCTTCTCTTAGAGCTTCAACAAAACCTTGCTGCATCTGCATTTCTTTATTTTAAATGGTGTTTCAAATTCTGAGACACCAGAAGTTGGGGTTCAGAACTCTTTATGATCGACAGGTCAATCTTCAGTGACACTCTTCAGTGATGTGACGTGGTTATCGCTGTATCAATAGAATAGAAATACTATTATTTGAGGAACTTGGGTCATAAAGATGAACCTTGACTGAGGAAGTCTAGAGGAATTTAACCTGCCTGCTTTGGGATAGGAAAGAAATGATTGGCTTAGGATTTCTTCTGTAACTGACATTTTTCTTCCTTGTTAGCTAATTAATCAAACCGAAGCAACAAAAGAGATACCCTCTTAACTACAAGTTCAGCAATTCCAATGCTGAGGGACATTTACCTTTTCCATCCTTTCTTCCTTTCCTCCCTCCCTCAACTACAAAGGACAGTTGAATGATGTCATTGTAACAAAATAAACTCAGTCTCAGCTTCCTGCTTCTTACCGCCTCCTTCAAGTAAATTCCTGACTCCTGTGGCAGGATTACTTGTTCCTCTCTCTGTATTCCCTGACACTATATACAGGCTGCTATAGCTGGCTAAAAAGTGGTATTAGGCCAGGAGTGGTGGAGCACCTTTAATCCCAGCACTTGGGAAGCTGAGGCCCGCATGACTCTATGAGTGGATTTGAGTCAAATCTGGTCTATTGAGTGAGACCCTGTCTCTAAAAAAGAGGAAAAAAAGTAAAATGAACGTGAAATTGCAGCACTTCAATGCTTAGCACAAAGTGTGATGAGCATCCAACGAATGGTGGATTGCCTCTTGGTCTAATGATAGAAGAGAGTCGAGATTACTTATGTTGATTCCAGCCCCCAAGAACTTCATAGACTGTAAGGAGGAACCACTGTCTACGAACACATTTAATGTCAAACAGTATTTTCTGCTGCCTACAATACTGATGTTTGAAAAACAGTTCACTATGAGTTCACTTACACAAGTGCTCCCAGGGTGAAGGGAAATGACACCAACACAATGGCTCTCAGCGTGACGATGCCTAAGGCTAAAATATAAGTGGTTGGAACAGGCCCATAGAACACCTAGATTCTTTGATTTTTGCCACTTCATGTTTTAATTACATAAAGCATGTAAGTAATTAAATGTTTAATTTGGATATTAAACAAAGTTTAATCAAAGACCACTCCCACAGGCTATTTAAACTGCCCCCTAGAGGACTAACCAGCATGTGGCAGCCCCTTTTCCCTCTCCGGAGTTGTTCCAGTTCTCCTTTCCCTCTCTCTGTATTCCCCCCCCCAGGCTGCCGGGAGTGCTGGTGTCCATTAAACCTGGTCGGCTTCTAATTCAGTCTGATTTGGTTTGATTGACTTATTGCCTCGGCAGAGAGGTTTGTTGGTCCAGAAACTACTTAACAGAAACAAATCTGAGGGTTTTTTAGGACATTAATAAATTTAGCTTTAAATAATAACTAACCAATGATATATTTACAGATACAAGGGCATAGGGAAGAAAATCAGACTTCATTTTATGTTTACCTGTTATGTTCACCTTTGTAGATATAATTACACTAGTATAATAAAGTAACCAGAAATACAGTTTACCTATCTATCTATATGTGTGCAGATACTGGTATATTTATGTAGTGTGTATGTGCACTAAATACTGGAATAACTTCAATCCTCTATCTGTTTACCTTTTTTAAAGTAGCCATACAGGCATATGAAAAGAAAGAAGGGAAACACAGTACCAGACTATTCAAAAGTGAATATAAATAGCTACTATCACTGTATGTGCAGGAGAAAACATCTCTATGCTTTCTGGGCAGTTAATTTCCTTATGCTCTGTAATACTGATCTCAGGACATGAAAATAATATTCTTGACTGACTTGAAATTGTATTATTACATGAAGAAAGGCAAAACAGAATGTGAGATTTGGTTTCTTTATGGCTAATTATCAAACATGTTCATCTAAATGAGGGAAAATGTTGCCTTTAGTGTCAGTCATTCAGTGAGCAGAATACATTTACAGTGAAGTTAGTGATCAGTTGGTAAGCCTGGCAGCAGAATGATTTCAGGAGGAAAAGAGTGACCCAAGCAATCTCCTGTGGCTGTCACCTCAGGGTCTGCTTTTCTGGGGCCGCTGAGTCCGGACAGGCTGTCCTGCTCCACAGCAGACCTGTCCCAGAGGACACAGAAAGGCTCTGTTGTGGCTTACATCGTAAGCACTTCATAGGGTTCTAATCACTTGTTTTAAATCTAGAACACAGTGTTGAAAGCCACATTTTCTCAACAAGCTTATAATGTTTTGTGTTCTATAAATATAAACATAGTCCCACACAAAATACATACACATTCACGTGATGACTGGAAGCTAGCCAGACATCATCCACAAGCAGAATGGAATACAGAATGCAGGAAGGGCCATATATGATGCCAGTCCCGTGTAGACAATGGACACCAGTCCCAAGACAGCTGAAGCAAGACAGCTTCTCTGATCACGAATGATGATCTTCACAGTCTCATAAAACTGGAAAACAAAAGCTAAGAATATTAGCAACCATGACTAAAAGAAAGCACTTATACTACTACGTAGTCTTTCTGGTTGTTTTGTCTCTACCAGGAACACTTTATGTTCCCAGTGACTTATGAAATGATATACAGCATGTTACAGAACACTATAAAATGCACCACATAAAAGTTACCCAGCATTAAAGGGTAAAGGCAACAGTAAGTTAATTAATACTAATTAGCATATTTGAAAACTAACCTCAGAAGGAAGTTGCTAACCTTGAGTTTAAAAAAAATAGGCAATTCTTCTACTTCATTAGCCTAAAATTTGATGACACCAGTTTCATCTCTTAAAATCTAAAGGCATAGAGTCGGTCATACTGGATTGCCATAGCAAAATTCATCATTGGTTATGTGACACATAACTGGCTCCTGAAATAGAGACATTAAATATGGTACCCACCATCAGTGGGTGCATTCTACTGTATCACTTCTTCACATGTAAAAACTACTTGGAAATGGTATTCTTGCTCTGACTTATTTGTTGTGTGACATCAAATAAGGCATTTAAGATCTCTGTAAGTTTGAGACCAGCCTGGTCTACAAAGCAAGTTCTAGGACATCCAAAGTTACACAGAGAAAACCCTGTCTCAAAAAAAAAAGACATTTTAAAAAAAAGACATTTAGCCAGTCTGGACTTCCTTCTTCATGGGAATACCAGGGTAGCCCTGAAGATAAATGAAATAAAATCTTTCATATAAAAGAACAGTTAGTGTTCTTCTATGTAAGTTATTACAATTATTGTTACTGCTATATTTCTTGACAGCTATTTCTGTACCATTGTCATCGCTAGAATTTAATGCTAGAATTTAAAATTTAATAAAAAATTTTTCATGTGATTTTAGCTATTCCTACTAGACTCAGCATCCTTTTCTAGAGTATGGCATTGTATATGAGATGAGATCTTGCTGTATTGCTCAAGTTGACCCAGAACTCCAGAGCTTAATGGAATATCCTAAAGCTGGGAAGGTTTCTAAAATCTTTACTTTTTAATGCTTTTTTATTATTTTTAATTATGTGTATGTGTATATCTGTGTATGGGTGGGTGCACATGAGTGCAGGTGCCCATGGAGTCCAGAGGTATCAAAAATACACCCTTACCCAGAGCTAGAGTTACAGGCACTTGTGGGTGCTGAGAAATAAACCTGGGTCCTCTGCAAGAGCAGTATGAACTCTTAAACAACTGAATCATCTCTGGTTTTCATATTCTCTTTTTCCTTGCTTTGAGAGAGTTTCACTGTGCTATCCCTGGTTGCCTGGAACTTACTATATAGAAGAGGCTGACTTTGAGCTACAGGGATCCTCCTGTCTCAGCCTCTAGAGTGCTGAGGTCAAAGATGTGCAGCACTGTGATTGAAATAATTTCTAAATTATTAGTTTAATACAGTCAAGGGCCAGCCACAGATATGGTAGTAGTCCTGTAGGGCTCCATTACTGGTGTAATTATATTCTGTGTATAAGTACATAACCTAGTGATCCACATAAAATTAAGCCAAGCTTGACCATGTTTTAGTCCACAATGTGAATATAAGGCCATCCCTAGTCAAAGTTTAACATACTATCTAAAGAAATATCCAATATCCTATTAGCCATCCATACATTGTTTATAGGACAAACACCTAATGTATCTCTTCTGCTACACTAACAAGATATAAAGTGGTTAAAATCAAACTGAATAAAGACTTGAGAATGTAACTCAGTTAGTAGAGCACTTGCAATGCATAAAGCTCTGGGGTTAATTCCCAAAACCACACAAATGAAGTGTGCTGATACATGCCAATGATCCTGGCACTTGCGTGGTGGAGGTACTAATATCAGAAGTTCAAGGTCATAATTGCCTACTTAGGATTAGACACCAGTCTAGGACACAGACCCTGCTTCCCTCTTTTCTGTGTGTAGATGCACATACATACATGCATGCACGCATGCGCGCGCACACACACGTCTCTCCTCCCCTCCCTCCCTTTCCCTTCCTTTTCTTCTCTCCCTCACTACTCTCCATCCCCCTACTCTCTATTCAGCCCAGGAGGCAAAACTTCTAAGACTGGAAATATAACTCAGTTGGGTGATTGCCTAGAATTCAGCCCACCCTAGGTTTGCTCCTCAGAACTGGGTGTGGTGAAGCATGCCTGTGGGAGGTAGAAAGAGGAGGATCGGGAGATCAGAAGTTCAGAGTCATCCTCAGCTAGATTAGGAGCCTGAGGTCAGCCTTAGCTACATGAGACCATGTCTCACAAAAGAGAAGAGAGAGAGTAGTAGATATGGGAGTAGTAGAAGGTGTTAGGTTTGCTTTTGTAAACACCGAGACATTTGAAAGAGGGCATTTGAACCCATTCTGGCAATAAGTCAGACAAAAGATACACAGTAGAAAAGTTGTAAATAGCAAAAGCTAAAAAGAGAGGGACTTAAATTTCACAATAGACTTATCCTCATTATCAGTATAAAAATTCCTCGGTTCTCTGATTTCTGACCCGTGTGGAGTTAATGCTGGAGTGGGGAGTGGAAATGGGAAGTGTTCTAAAGGCTGCCTCCTGCCCACAGTAGCCAGGAACTCAGGGCAGCTGTGCTCATCTGCACAGCAGCTGCTTCCCTTGAGCCAGGACACCCTTCCTGCTGTAATAGAGGCAAGTCTTAGAGGGTCTTGGGAGGGCCTGCCCTTCCTGAGGAGCCGGCACTCAAGGGGAGGGGGCTCATTTTCCCCTTTTTAGTTGCCCATACTCCAGTAACTAATGCCCAACCCAAGGTCTTACAAACAACCCTGTTTTTTTGGATAATGGTGCCCCTCATTGTCTCAAGTGTCTGAATCCTTAGTTGTCAGGCATACTGTCATCTGTTTACCAGAGCTTCCCTAGAAACACCTAAGAATGGTGTGGTTAGGGAGATGTCCAAAAAGATCCCGGATCCCCACCCCAGGTCCTATAAGTCTCTCCTACCTTCTCAGCCTGCGGACTGATCCGAGCGCCATATCTGCAGTAGGTCACAAAGTGTTCGCAGTTGTTCCACAGTAGGCTGTAGGGGGTCAGCCCCAATTGCTGCTCAGCCCTGCATGCCACCTCCTCGTTGTGCAATGATTTCTTCTTGAGAGTCTCGTCTAGGTGATTGACGAGGATGTCTGCTCCGTAAGCAAAGTCCTCTACTGTGTCCACACGGATGCTGGCCACCTTGCAAATGACTCCGGGGATGAGACGCTTATTGGAGACCACCTTCTGAGTACGTCCCTTGTCATTGGTCAGCGCCAACAGGATGTCAGGCATTAGATGGGCTACACGGTTGTTCCCCAGGTAGATCCCGTAGTGGGTAAAATGAGTCCGTGACACCTCCAGCACATCACCCCGCAGAAAAGAGCTGATTTCATAGGGACGGTTCCTCCCTGTCCCTCCTCCAGGAGCGCACACGCTGAAGAGCTTGAAGTTGGAGATGAGGAGCAACTTCTCCAGGAGGAGAGACACTGCTTCCAGCATCGGGTTCTTCATCATTCAGGGTACCAGAGTTTTGCGCCGGCGCTGGGCTGTGCAAGGTGAGCTTGCCGGACAGCGGCGCTGCAGCGCTGCTCACCTGCGGATCAGCACCGTGGAAGACTGCCTAAGTCCGGGAGAGCAAGAGAGCAGAGGAGACGCCAAGTCACCCCGTGCTGGGGGCCGCGAAGGGGAGGAACCAGTGTCCTACAGCTGTGGGGACAGTGGTGCGGCGCTTGAGGAGCCGGAGAAGTAGCGCGCCTGGGGGCGGTGCTCCGAGTGCGCTCTTCTGCGTGCCTCTTATAGAGGTGCGGAGGGCGGGCCGAATGCGGTCACAGGCCAGAGAACAAGGATTGGGCGCGGGCGTTCTGCACCCTGGCTCTTCTGCTCGAGGACTCTGCCTCACTTGAGACCTTTAAACAGCCCACGTAGAAGAGGTCAGAGGCGTGGTCGCGCGAATGGTCCTGCACCTGTCGCGAACGGAGCGCCTTTCTGGAACTTTTCCTAGAAGTGACCTTAGTACGATTTCTGGGCGAGACCAGCTCTAAAGAGTGTTGTTACCGCGGTCCCCTCAGTTTACTAAAGAATTAGTAATCGCCAGAGTGCCCGAGCCGCGAATGCTACCAAAATTGATCTCTGTCGTTTTGGACACAGAGTCCAGGTGCACTCAAGTGGCACGTGGAGAAGTGGAATTGCTCGCTGGGCATCCGGCGCCCCAGCGCGAACGATCGGAATCCTACAGCTCTGGACGCTCCAAGGCTCCAGCGCCCGTTGAGCGCGCGCCTTCCAACGGTCAAGAAACTCCAACGACCTCTAGCAAAACAGGAGTCCTTCCCAAGTTTCCTTGATGCTAAGGTCCCAGCTTCGTGTCACTCATCCAACGTTTGTGGGTTTTGGTAAAGCGCTGTCACCCTAGGGAGACTAAGGAAAGTTGAACGCTGGGGCGCGGACTGAGGTCCTTGTCTTTGCGCTTGCCGCAGAACCCCGGCACAGTCGAGGGTGGTGGGGGAGCTGCCAAGGGAGGCAGCCGCTAGGGCGCTGGCTTGGCTGGGCTGGGTTCCGGGTGCCCAGACCCGCCTGGAGTCCTGTGCTAATGTGTTATGTAAATGATTAAATTCCGAGGACAAAGGCCACAAGAGCAAGCCAGACTAGCGCCAAGAGGCTAAGAAGGCTAAGTTATGGGCTAAGGGTGAGAACCCCTTTCCCATGAAGGAACCTGAACCAGGCTGAGACCCGAGGCTTCCTCTCTGTGGAGGACTGGGCCTTTGCTCCCAACCTGCCTGCTCTCGGCGATCTGGCTCTGTCGCTGAACTTCTGTTCATCCCACAGATGATTGTAAATCTCACTGCAGTACTCCTGCACCACTAAGGAGAAAAGTGCCACAAATCAAGAGAGGAAGCTGGGAAGGGGGAGGTAGGCTCGAGTTCCCATCAACCCATCTGCAGTATGCTATATGCCATGTACTGTGCCCTTCCTGCCTGGAGGTTCAACAAAATCCACCTGAACTTATTTCCTACACCATCTCTCAATGTGCTTCCTTTTCCCACAAGTCTAAGGCCAACAGTACCCTTTTTGATAAATTGTTTTTACTGAGATAGTGAGAAAGGGCTAGGTGAGCTATGTATGGAATAACAGGAAGCCCCTTGAGTTCTATCCAAAGAGCCCATGGTCGGAGACATCCAACTTCAGAAGGTTGTCCTTTGATCTCCACGTGTGTGCTATGGCTCTTGCATGCACACACAATAATAAAAGCTTGACAGACTATTTCAAGGAATTTTGTAGAAACGAGACAGGACCAAATACAAGTTTTTGTTGTCGTATGTTTATTTAAGTGGAGATTTTTATGACGGGTCTGTGAACACTGAACGAGAGACAAAGATCACAGAGCAAGGAAGAACACTTAACTGTTCCCCATGACTGGTGCCTTTAATCCCAGCATTCAGCAGGCAGAGGCAGGCAGATTTTTGTGGGCTAGAGGCCAGCCTGATCTACAGCCTGACCCTGTGACCAGCCAGGGCTACACATGAAAGCCCCGTCTCAGGAAACAAGAAAAAAAGAAAGAAGAACAGCAAATGATGACATATGTTGGCGGGAAGCAATGGCTTCAAAACCATAGAGTTAGCATCAGGGCAAAGGGCAGGGCTTTGCTCTTCTGGCAGGGTCAGAGGAAGGAGAACAAAGTACAAGGCCTTTGGGAGGAAGGCAAAAGACCTTAGAACTAGAGGTGTCCCTTGTGTACCTGTGTGAGGGTCTGGGCTCTACCTCCAGTACCAGAAAAATAACCCAAAAAAGACACCTATCCCCCCATCTAGTCCTTTCTATTCTGAAGAAGCTACCAAACCTACCAAGTGATGTTGTCGCCCACCAGACTAGAGGCCCTGATGTCTGTTGTAGCCAGGGAACTCATGGAAATCATCGGAATGAAGACAGGGACAGTAGCATGCCATTTGCTCACATTGCAGTTTTAACAGGAAACAGCTGAGAGACCGGTCAGTCTCATCTTCTGAGCACTTAACTTGTGCCTTGTCCACATCTGTGAGAACTGCCTTTATTTCTCTGTCTTCACTGGTTGACAGTCAATCCCGCTCTTGCCAATACCAGCCTTCAGAATTAAATGAGGTATATGGTGGGGTGCTGACGGAGGAAGCAGTAATGATAGAAATTATGAGAAAATTGAACTCTTGATATAATTCATCAAAATGTAGTTATTTATTTAGAGGCAGGCTCTCATGTGTAGTCCTGACCTTGAACCACAGAGATCTGCCTGCTTCTGACTCTCAAATGCTGGCATTAAAGGCATGTGTCACCACATTCATCAATATTTTAAACAATTTTTTATTATATAAAACCATTCTAATGTAGCTATTATGCTCCTTAATATCAGAATAAAAATAATTATAATTTAAAGTAGATTTCTATGTATCTTCAAAGCCTATATATTACTAATATTGAGCAGCTAATTTATGGATCATTTTAAAAGACAAAAAAGTAAATTATAATATACAACTAAAAGGACTATTAAAGTCTTTGCCTTCAAGAAAATCCATAGTCAGCCTCAGGTTGGAGCATTAGATATAAAAATAAAAATAAATAGACACAATTTTTCTATTATTGAAAAGTTTTTTATACAATATATTCTGATTTCAGTTTCCTCTCCCCCAACTCCTCCACATTCTTCCCCAACTACCCTGCTACTCATATCCATACCCTTCTATCTCTCCTAGGAAACAAATAGGCATCTAAGAATAACAATAGGTAAAATAAGATAAAACAAAAATAAAATAGGGGAAAAACAGAGGAAAAGAAGCTAAATAAAAAACATAAGACATAAAAATGTAGACACATGCACATTCACACATACAAGAACCCCATAAAAACAGAAAACAGGTAATGTTTACTCAAAAGACCTATAAGGTTAAAAAAATGTCCTGATGAAGCACTGTGAGACTCAGTAGTACCTCCAGAAATGTCACTGTGTTTTGTGCTGGCCATCTACTGATGGGTACGGGGCATTGTTAATTTGGATCGTCTTTCACCTTTTAGTTAATTGGCTAAGAGTTTGTTATTCTTACTAATTTTCTCAAAGAGCATTCTTTTGCAATATTTTCCATTTTTTCTGTTTTATTGATTTCAACCCTGAGTTTGACTCTTTATTGCCATCTTCTTCTTTTGGATATCATTTCTTTTTTACTCTAGAGCTTTCATTGTGCTATTAAGTTACCAATATGAAATTTCTCCAATTTTTTATGTAGGTTCTTAGTGCTATGAACTTGCATTTTAGAACCACCTTCATTGTGGCCTATAAGTTTGGCTATATGGTATTTTTATATTCATTCAACTCTAAAAAGTTTTTAATTTCTATCTTGACCCATTGTTTTCATTCAGATGGGAGTTGTTCAGTTTCCATCAATTTGTAAGCTTTCTGTTGCTTTTGTTGTTGATATCTAGCTTTAATTTGTGGTGATCATATAGGATGCAACGTATTATTTTAGTTATCTTGTATTTGTTAGTACTTTGTGTTCAAGTATATGATCAGTTTTGGAGGAAGTTCTATGAAATGTTGAGAAGGTATATTCTTTTGTCTGTGGGTGAAATGTTCCGTAAATATCTATTTTTTAAATAGGTGCATTTGATTTATGGTGTTCTGTAAATAGGTGTATTTGATTTATGCAATCGTTTAGCTCCATGATTTCTCTGTTTAGTTTTTGTCTGAATGATCAGACTATTGATGAGAATGGGGTGTTGAAATCACCCGCTATCAGTGTGTGAGGATCAATAAGTGATCTAAGCTGTAGTCATCTTTCTTTTATAAACTTTGGTGCCCTTTTCTTTGGTGCATAGATGTTAAGAATTGCAGTGTCCTCCTGGTAGTATTGCCTTTGATGAGTACGTAGTGTCCTTCCCCATCTCATGATTAGCTTTGGTTTGAGGTTTATCTTGTCAGATACTAAAATGACTATACTGGCTTATTTCTTGGGTCCATTTGCTTGGAATATCTTTCTCTATTCATTTTATTCAGGTAGTGTCTATCCTTGATGCTCAGTTATGTCTTTTGGATGCAGCAGAAAAATGATTCTTTTTTTGAATCCAATTTGTTAGTTTGTGTCTTCTGGGGGTGGGGGATTGAGATCATTGTCAATGAGCATTGTGAATGAGCAGTGATGGGTGATTCTGATAGTTGTGTTGGGTTTGCCCCCTTCTTTAGATTTGCTGGTCTATGTTTTCTTGGGTGTGTTTAGCATCTTCAGGTAGATATTTTCCTTCTAGTTCTTTCTGTAGGACTGTATATCTAGATACATACCGATTAAATTTTTGTCTAATTACTGAATGTCTTTCTTCTCCATCTATTGTGCTTGACCATTTTGCTGGGTGTAGTAACTGCCAAGCCTGGCGCCTGTGGTCTCTTTCAGTCTGTAGAACATCTGTCCAGGCCCTTCTGGCTTTTAGAGTCTCCATTGAAAAGTCAGATGTTATTCTAGTCAGTCTGCCTTAATATGCTACTTGGTCTTTTCTACTTGGAGAAATTATTTTAATATTTTAATATTCTTTCTTTTTTCTGTATGTTTGGTGTTCTGATGTGTGCTATGGTGAATTTCTTTCCCGGTGCAGTCTCCTGGGTATTCTGTATGCTTGTTGTGCCTTAATAGGTACCTCCTTCTTCAAGTTAGGGAAATTTTCTCCTATAATAGATTGAAAATATTTTATGTGCCTGAATTTCTTTTTCCATTAGTCCTATTATTCTTAGATTTGGTATTTTCATGGATTTGTTTTTTAGATTCAACATTTCCTTTGATTGAGATACCTGTTTCTTCTATCTTGTTTCCACACCTGAGAGTCTCTCTCTCTTAGATTCTGTTGGTAAGACTCACCTCTGAGAAGCCAGAGTTTCTAAATTTTTCATTTCTGTTTCCATGAGGTTGGGTTTTCTACAATGATTCTATTTCCACTTTTGCATGTAGGCAGATTTTCTGTCCCTCTTGCCAGCTACCAAATCATGACTTGGAGACTTCTTACTAATTATGAAAGCTTGGCCAATACATTAGACTTCTTACTAGCTCTTATAACTTAAATTTACCCATTTCTATTAATTTATGTTCTGCCTTATGGCTTTGTTACCTTTACTCTGTGCTGCCCATACTGCCTTCCTGCTTCCTCCATCTCTGGCTGGTGACTCTCCATTTCTCCACCCTTCTTATTTCCAGGGTCCTCTCTGCCCTAAAAAATTGTGCCTAGCAATTGGCTGTTCTGCTTATTATTAAGCCAATCAAAGTGATAAATCTTCACAGTGTACAAAAATATTTTTCCACAGCATTTCCCCCTTTTTGTCTAAATAAAAGGACATGTTTTAACTCTAACATAATAAAACTATAAACAATAAGAACAATTATCAGGTAAGAATTACATTTACAACGACCAATTCATTTGTATTTGGCATATTTGGAGAAAATACTCCATTATTTATTCTATCTTGATGAGTCCAAGCATCTCTACCTAATTTACCTTCCACCATAACTATGGAAAACTATGACTATCTAGTCTTCAACTCCATCAAAGATCCCAGGAGGCTATATTACCTTAGTAGACAAGAGTATAACCATATATACATATATAAAACATTATACATATATAAAATGACTTTAAATGTGTATCAGTATACAAAAATCCATACCAATGTAAAATATTTGAGACTAGTGGTGTTCAAAAGTAGACTCAACAATCCACCCTTTTATCCCATAATTTCCATACTACATACATCCCCTTTTTCCCTTTAGAAAGAGATCCCTGAATCTAATCTCCTTTGTTTAGTTTTCTTCTTGACCATGACCAATAACAACTTGTAACTAGCCCAAACATCTATTGACAAACATCTGTAACCCATCAAATGGTCAAAAGCCATCCACCCCACCTCTTGGGAATGTGGGCATTGTGTTCTCTAGACTGCTCCTGTGGTCTGGGGGCACTGGCATTTTTAGGAGACCCTGGGAAAACTGCTGTAATGGTCAAGTCCTGGGAGAATTAGCTGTATTTGTTTTCCAGTCTCTGTGCAATGGGAAAGTGTCAAGCTTATCGGAGGTCCTGGCAGGAGTAGTCATGAGGCTGGACCATCTCAGCCAGCATTCATGTCCTGAACTGTTTTCTTCATTTCATTCTACTGTTTGTGTTTTCACAACAGTAGATTACATAAATGAATTTATTTATACTATCTTTAAGGACTTCTAACATATTCATCATAGCTGTTTTGAAGTTCCCAGCTTGGGCTTCAGCTGTATTGTATTTCTCAGGATCTGCTGTACTAGGATTGCTTTGCTCTAATGGAGACATAGTATTCTGGCTGTTAGTGTGGTTACACAATACCCAGATGTCTAGGTATCTGGGTCTGGGCTGATTATAACTCCAGATGCTGATATCTGGTCCTGTGTTTGTTGGGTGGGTATTCAGTTCCTTGGTTTCTGTTGTCTTCTCAGGTTCTTAGGAGAATGTGATGGCTGTGGGTTGTCTGGTTCTGAGACACTGGGGTCCCTGGGTAGAGACCTTTTCTTCTCATTTTCCAGCCCACGTGGCAGCTAGACACTTAACTCAGGAACATAGCGCATGGAATAAATGTCAGAGCTGAGCTCACTCAGGGTGCTCAATCCTAAAATGGAAAGTACCCAATTAATAAGGAAAGGAAGACAATTTTTCTTTTTTATATTTTATTTTGTACATTCTAATCCCATCTCCCTCCCTCCCGTCCCACTCCTTCATACTTCCCCTCCCAGAGCTCCCTCCGGGAGTCAGCTAATTCTGTCATATCACCACGTTGAGGCAGGACCAATGCCCTCTTTATCATGTCTAGGCTGAGCAAGGTTTCTCTTCATAGGAAATGGTCTCCAAAAAAACCAGATCATTCATTAGGGATTGCTCCTGGTCCCACTGCTAGTGGTCCCACAAACTGCCCAAGCCACCCACTGTCTCCTGCTTTCAGGGGGCATAGATCCGTCTTATGCTGGTTTCCTGGTTGTCCGTCTGGGCTCAGTGAGCTCCTGCTAGATTGGGTCAGCTTTGTCTGTGGGTTTTCCCATCATAGTCTTGACCCCTCTGCTCATGTTATTGCTCCTCCCTCCCTTCAACAGGACTCTGGGAACTCAGTCCAGTGGTTGGTTCCACAAATGACCACCGTGCAGATGCATCTCTGCGTCTGCTTCCATCAGGACAGCTTTGCTTTTAGCCTCTAATTTGGCATAATAGATTTCTAAAATATTTACAAAAGATGTACATAGAATTCCCATGTGATCTTCATCCAGATTCTCGAAATCTGGCTTTGCCCTTCCCCTGTACGTGTGGACATACATTTTTCACCTGTTAGCAAGCTGTAGCTGTAATGTGCCTTTCCCTGTCAACCCTTCACTGTGTTCTTCAAAGGAGAATGCATTACTTAACATTATCACACTAGAATTATTAAAGTCAGAAAATGATTAGCATTACAGTCATGTAATCTTCAGACTTCCTCCGGAGTTTCTGATTGCTATAGTCATGGCCTTTAGAGAAGAAAGAATCCAAATGATGCTGTGCCATGTGTTGTTATGTCCTGCCGGTGCCCTTTCACCCCAAACTGCCCCCTTCATGCCATTGCCATGTGAAGGGACATGGAACTGCTGTCCTTTTCAGACATTTACCAGTTTATGTTTTGTGGTTCTCCACGCTGAGTTTCAGATGGGTGTTTTTTGGAGAGAATGACACAAGAGTGGCTGCATGTCCTTTCAGAAGTATGTTAGCTATGGATGGTGATTTTTCCCAGCATCTGGGATCAGAGAAGACACCATTGCAACCTTGGAGTTGCTGGAGACAGGGTGGTGCTCACAATCAGACCCAGGCTCCCTCTCTTTTTTAAGGTTTACTTATATTAGATTGTGTGTGTTTGTGTGTGTGAATACATTATTGGTCAAACGAAGACCACATTTAAGAGAAATTTCTAAATAAGTTATTTTAATAGATACTTTTAAATAAAAGAACCTACCTTTTATGTTACTATTTCTTTTGTAAATTAATGACTAATAACATAATATTAGTAATAATTAGCAATATTAGTAATAATGGTAACATAAAGTGACTCATTTTTTCTTTAATATATTTAATCAAGTGGAATGTGGGCTTAAGAAAATTGAACATGTGCAGGGCTGGTATGAAACAGTCTTTCATGATGCAATATGTTTTTGATGGTTTTAAACTTTCCACTCTCTCTCACTCGCTCTCTCACTCTCTCTCTCTCTCTCTCTCATGTGTGTGTGTGTGTGTGTGTGTGTGTACATGTGATTGTGAAGGTCAGAAAACTAAGTTGATTCTCTTCTTCTACCATATGGATTCTGGGGATAGGATTCAGGTCATCAGGTTTTGTGGAAAGTATCCTTACCTGCTGGGCAGTCTCTGCAGCCCCATGACTGCAGTTACATGTAAAGATAAGTCAGCTTGGGGCTGGAGAGATGGCTCAGTGGTTAAGAGCACTGCCTGCTCTTCCAAAG
>LOJH01021548.1:697-10935 GCA_001685095.1 Ellobius talpinus
TCTCTCTCTCTCTCTCTCTCTCTCTCTCTCTCTCTCTCTCTCTCTTTCTCTCTAAAATGCTAGGTACCTGTGTATAATCTAAAAATAGGCTCCAAATCCATCTTAGCCTAATGCATCAGCACATGGGCTCCGTGGACATTCATCGAACACTACCTGGCAGGGTTTTTTGTTGTTGCTGCTACTGCTGTTGTTTTCTGTACAGTGTTTTCCTTTCCACTAAGACTGAAATTCTAAAAATTTAAGAATGGGCTATTTTTCTGACAGTCTGGCGGGAGGGGGGAATGGAGGAAGGGAAGAGAAGTAAGGAAAGCAGCACCAGACAGCACACACACCATAAAATGCAAGGACATATGCTATTTTAAAAAATAATGTTGCAATGTATTTAATTAGCTATCAGATATTTTCAGATTTCCGTTTCTAAGTGCCAAATGACAAAGTTAAGTATTATTAAATACTCATTTAAATTAAAGTGCTTACTTACCTACAAACACACACACACACACACACACACATTTTCATTTGTAAAGTAATGATGTCAGAGTTCAAAAGGCAAAAGAAACTAAGCTTACAAAGAAACACTACACTCCCTGGCCTCTGATACAAAAACCTGCCTGGCCAGCATTGATCCATGATTTACGAAAGGTGTCTCTCCGATTGCCTGGAGCACCTGACACAGTCATACTGTGCTTCTGGAATGTTCTGTCGTCTAAGGCTCTTGTTACATAAACATCTCCTTGCCTGCTATTGAACAAATTCGGTTGCTCGCACATGCTTCCCTTCCTGTAATTCTGAGTGTTTTGGAATGTGCAGGCATGGAGCTTGCTTTGTTTGCTTTCATGCTTTGACTGAGAGAAGAATAAAGCTGAGCCCCCTGCTATGGGGTGTTTAGGTGTACTATGAGGAGAGCAAATGGAGTTCTCGGTGGTTAGATACAGCCAAGGAGACATGGAGTTTGGAATAACTGAACCATCCCCACATAAGCAAGATGTCTTAGCGGTCAGAAAAGCCCCTCAGCACAGCATGAAGTGCAAGGACCCTCAGTCGACGATGGTCTCCTGGCCGGCAATCTCTTTACCGCCCCCACCAGGGTCCACGTGTGACCAATTGCCTCCTTTCACAAGCATAATGTCGACCTCTGGATCTAGATTACCAGCAACAGAGAGTCCTGAGTGAGGCTGGCCATGCTTCTTTCAGTCAACCAACAGAGGTGTGTTGGGAAATGTTGGGAAATAAGTCAGGAGGAAAGTATGAGGCATGGCTGGGCTAAGCCCTGGAAAATAAAAGGAAGCCTCTGTATTTAAAATGGCAAATAGTGGGGGTGTCGTGAGTGGCTTTTGTAAAGAATCAATGCATCTGGAGCTGTCCTTCGCCAAGATCCAAATGGCAGTCAAGCCCAGTGGCCCCCCTTATCTGCGGAGGGCACATCTCAAGCACTCCAGAAATCACAGGCAGCACCAAACCATATGGTTACATTGCCCCCTCCTCTACACACCTCTCTCATGAAGAACCATTTGCACAGTAAGTGCAGTAAGAGTTGACAGTAACTTCTAATAAAGCAGTTGTTAACAGCGATCATGACCAGAATAATGGCTAAAATGCATACAGTGGCATAGGCCTTTAATCCCAGCTACGCAGAAGCTGAAGCAAGAGGATTGTGAATTCTAGAACAACTCCGAGCCTGTGCAGTTTAGTGATACTCTGTTCTAAAATGTCAAAATCTAAAATAAAAGAGGTCTGGGAATATAGTTCACCAATAAAGTAGAGGCCTAGTATACATTTGCCTGATGCTTAATCCTTAGTCTAAAAGGGGAGGGGTGATGTCAAACAAAATAAAGATTATTTGAACACTAACATCAAGAGATTTGGTAACCTAGGTGGCTGTTGGGTAACTACCAATAAGGTCATGCCTATAAAATGGGTAAGCTGAAAAAGGAAGATTCCCGTTCCAGGCAGAATGGGATCGAATGCAATTTCAAGACACTACATTCAATAGCATGCAACTAAAAATCTGTAAATTATTCATATATGGACTTTCATTCAATATTTTCAGCCCCCAGTTTCTGAAATCAAAGTTCAGTTAAGGGAGGACCACTGTGTAGTAATTTACGGACTATGTCCGCTGTGAGCAGCAAGAGAACGAAGCTCTTGTAGTAGCTGTGATGGGGAGTGGCAGGGGTGGGGACACAGTGAGGGGCCTGATCCTGAGATGGTGCGACAGGGACGGGAAGAAGCCAGCCTGAGGCATTGTTGAGGTGGCCTGACAAGCTAACTGGATATGCAAATGAGCAGAATCCAAATGAGCACGACGGTGCTTGAGCAGAAACTGGGAAATCTAGGGACAGAAATTCCTATCTGATGAAGAGTAAGCCTGGGGACTTATACCACCCAAGTCTCAAACATCCCACTCATGACTCTGTGGAGCGTGCTATGCTTTCTGCCCGCTCAGGCTCGCATTCCTGTTAACCTTCAAATCCACAGGACTGATAAGTTCTTGGTATTAACTGTCTTTTCTTACCTTCACCCCAACTTCATCCCATTCACCCCCATACAACTTAAGAGCATGGAAAACCATGGGGATTTATGTACAGCTCCTCTGAGACTCTCACTGCAGGTACTCGCCAGGTACAGTGACTATCGAACTGTACTCTAGAGGCTCCTTCAGGACTAACGCCATCATGGCGTCATCTAAGGGATCTGCTGTACCAGCTCAGACCTATTTCACAGTCATCCTCCCCCACTTCCTCCTCCTGCCTCCTCTCTTGTCAGTCACTAGGCGCCACCTTGCCAAGGATCCCTGGAGACATTCCACATCCATGTCCAATGACTATACATGGCGGGATTCACAAAAGCCACGCCCCCTGCCTTCCCCTGAGGCCGTTCCGAAGGTCTCTGCCAATTGTGTTGCAGCAGCTTCTTAGCTCTGCCAAGGCTTTGCTCTGTCTTCCTTTTTTACTTCTTTTCAAGCGTTCCTCCCAAAGTCATTCCTCCTAAAATTCCCTACATGTTTTTCTCTACCAGAACGTTTACAGGGAATTTTACCACGAACTGTTGGTACTTCTCACCCTTGGAAAAACAAACTCCAACAAAAGTTTTAGGGACAGATCACCCCAAAACCAGAGGTGAATCGGGATTTCCTCAGCAGTGATGAGTGGCAATGGGAAGCTCCAGGCACCCACGCTGTCTTGATATAAAATCACTATCACTATAAATTCAACCGGTGGTGAATCATGCAGGAAGTATGATTCTGTGATGCTGGATATGAGACTGCTGGGGACTGGTGCATTGAGGGATGAAAATAAAAGGCGATAGGATATTCATCGCCAATTAAAGGTCAAATATAAAAACTGGTAGGATTCTAGCTGATTCGGAAGGGAGTGCTTCTCTTGCTGCTGAAGGATCCGAAAGCAGAACCGTAAGCCAATTTTGAATTAGAGAAGCAGGAGATTTGTGGAACACGGAGACTTTCAGGTTATCTATGCTGAGGTCAGGCCCCAACTTGAAAAAGAATGAAACTCTGAGACGTGAGATGGAAACATCTGAGCTGATGCGCTTGAATAGCTAGAATTCCCAATTTCTCTTGGACTCTCCGGGCCTGCAGGGATGGCCCACTCCTCCTTGTTCGGAGCAGGGAGCTTCATATAATTTTTAAAACAACTCAGGAAGCCTGGGCTTTGCAAGAAATTGTCATGTGCCTCCTGCATTGTCATGTGACCCACAGGCATTATGGGAATGGCGTAAAGCACAAAGTTTTTGTCAGTCTTAGAGAAAAGACGATGGGCACCCAGCAAGGGAGCAGCTTGGCGCATTGACTGAAAAGAATTGAGACTCAGAAGTCAGAAGGCTGCAACCCCAACAGAAGGTCAAAATCAGTCGACTTGTCTCTGGAATGATCCAGAACCCATTGAATAAAGGATAGGACATGATCCCAAATGAACAATTTGTGGACTGGAGTAAATATTTATGAAAATAATAAATCAAATCTTTTCAGAAAAGAAAAAACAAAAAAATAAAATCATTAGACATAACATTTGAAGGACTGCTAGGCACACCAAAGCTGACATCTTAGGGGCTCTGTTGTTCATGAATGAAAAGGGATTTAAGGACCAGATAATACACGAAACCTTGTCCCAGATCCAAATGATGTTTGCCTACTAACATAGCCACTGACCCTGTCTATGCCCACATATATAGTGGGAACAGATTGTCCTTGGGAGGTATCAAGAGCCACACATTGGTTCTTAGGGCTGTGAAATTAGAGCAATCTAGAGAGGGATCCAGAGGAATTCTTTTAATCATATCTTCTGGCCAAGATAGTAAATCAAAACAATACTTTATCCCTGGGGGAATGGCAGAGATATCTCACTCTGAAGACCAAAGGAATGCAGGGGTGATGGACTCTGTCGTATCTCATTGAATTCACCCTTCTGGCTGCTACAAAATCCAGATGGACTATGATGGATGACGGTGACGTGTGGAGGATTTAGTCAATCTCAACTGCAAAGTCTTTGTTGGATTTAATGTCTTTCCTAGGTACACAGCCTTAAGTACGCGGTACAAAGATAGCCAGTGATCTAGAAAACGTGTCCCTTTCTATCCCCGTCGGAAAGTAGGACCAGAAGCAGTTTCTACCCGCATGGAGAAGAACAAAAGGACACAGTACACATTTGGCACCAGACTGTCCCTGTGTTTGGTAATGTTATCCAGAGGAAACTGAATGCTCTCATCCCACAGGACATGGCTTGTTTTCATTCTCTCCACCAGACCTCATTCGCCTGCCCGGATGCGCTGGTGGCGAGCACACTGGAAGTCAACTGAGCTGTGGAATGGACTTTTAGAAGCACAGCCGTGGCGCCAGTTTGGAGCGGCTCCTCTGAAACATGGGGTGCTGTGCTCCAGAATATAGTGCAAAGTTTTAGTCGATGGCTATTTTATGCTGCGATGCCCGAGTAGATGAGGCACAGAGGTCTGGGAACCATGTGGTCCTTTTATCTGTGCACACAGGGACTCATCTGAGAGTTTGTGCCCCACATGCTTAGGCTCCCTCAGTCTCAGAATAGAGTGCACCAGGACCCACTTAGCTTTAGTAAAGCTAAAGTTTAGGTTAGTGCTTCCCAAGCTTCCTAATGCTGTTGCCCTTTGGTACAGTTCTTCATGCTGTGATGATCCACATCCATACAATTATTTTGTTGCTACTTCATAACTGTAATTTTGCTAATGTTATGAATCGTAATTTAAATATCTGATATGCACCCCCAAAGAGAGAGAGACCCACAGGTTGAGAATCACTGGTTTAGCCTATGGCTGCTACCTGGTCACTGGGCTCTTGGCCCAAAATATCACTAGTCAAGAAAAGAAGTTATTAGAATGATAGCAGAGTTTCTCAGGGTCTTGAGGACCAGGGAAGTCAGCTTCCAAGAGGAAAAAGAGAAGACTGTATCTGACCATTAAGTGACCTATCACTGTCACTTGGCTAATTCAAGCAA
This sequence comes from Ellobius talpinus, assembly GCA_001685095.1. Lineage (NCBI taxonomy): Eukaryota > Metazoa > Chordata > Mammalia > Rodentia > Cricetidae > Ellobius > Ellobius talpinus. The sequence goes on from LOJH01021548.1 coordinate 6,181, forward strand.
TCAAATAAATGAAGGAGTCAGCACGTAAGGATGGCATGGTGGCCATGAGTCCCAGGACCCACACTTTTTAAAACAGATGAATGAAAACCTGGGTCATACCCCCAGGGAAGCCACCAAGACTTGGAGAGAAGAATACAAGGTGATGAGTAGATTTGGGGCTCTGAGCCATGCTGGAAGCCTTTAGGCCAGTTACAGAATTGAGATGTAGATTCACCAACTTCATACAAATTTGTCTAGAGAAAGAAGTAATGAGAATCCTGGAGGAAGCATCCTTTTGCTTTTTTAATATTTTATGTGTTTGAAAGGGTGTGTGTGCATGTTTATGTATGAGCATGTGTGCATGTGTGTGCATGTGTATGTGTGTGTACAAGTGAGTGTGCATGGGCTAGAGAGTTGGCTCAGTGGCTAAGAGTACTTAGACTCTCCACAGAGGAACAAGCTGCTTCAAATTCCCTCCACTTTCACTTCCCCGTTATGATGAACTGTGCCTTTGGACTGTAAGAGCAAAATCAACCCTCTCTCCCTTACGTTGCTCCCATCTGAGCATTTTACCACAGCAACAAGAAAAGAAAAAAAGGCAGCCACATCCAGCTCTCCCTTGAGGCTGGAACCCTTGGTTTCTGTACCCTCTAGGAGTGCTGATTGCTGTCCTCTCACCATGGCGCCTCTCTTGAGGAGCGCCTCTGACCAAGCAGTACCCTACTTGTCCATGGCTGTTTCTGTCCCAGAAGAATCCCCTACGCAGAGTCAACAAAGGACACAGCCTCTTTGCCTCAATGAGGTGGGGTGGGTGGGTGCATCCGGCTCCATAGTGACCTTCCGGAATCCCTGAGGCCTCCATTACCACCACACCACCCATCAAGGTCCCCTTTATCTCCTCTTTCAGATGTTCCTCCTGAGAATATCTCCCAAGAAACTCCTGTACACTAATCTCCACCTAAGTCAGATTTCTGGTAGACTCGGGGGAGGGCGGATGCTCAGTGGGTAAGGAGGATGCTGCGCAAGCATGAAGACCTGAGTTCAGATCCCAAGTTCACTTACTGGTGGGTGTGGCCTCACTCCCCTGTGACCCAGCATGGAAGGGAAAGGATCCACCTGACAAAATTTATACCTCAAGGCTTAGTATTCATAGAGTTGTGCAACATGAACATAACCTGCTCAGAACACTTCTACTACACCTACAGGTGAGCAGTAATTTTCTGCTCTCCTACAGCCTCTCTCCCCTAGGCCTACTTGCCATCACTATAGAGCTGTCTGTCCTCAGCTTTTCATGTAAATGAAATCGCATAGCATGTGGCCTGTCATGATCCTTTCCTTCCACTCCGCATGTAATTGGACAGCATAGGCAAGCTATAGTGAGAACGGTTGCTTTGTTTTCCTAGGCGTATGTTTTACAGTAAAAAGACACTGTATTTTATTTAGCTGTTCTTCAGTTTGAAGGGCATTTAGGCTGCTTCAAGCTTTGCCTGTTGGCAATCCTGTTGTGAACATTCCTGTATAAGTTTCTATGTGGATGCTTTGCTTTTATTGAATGTGCCCAGAAAGATGAATTATTTTGTCAGGTGGGAACTCTCAGTTAACAACGGAGTCTGTTTTGAGTTGGCCAACTACTCCTGAGCATGTGGGATGTGGTTGATACACCCAGTCTCATGTCATTGGAGAAAACTGATATTCTATTTCTGAGAAGGTGACAATTGCAAGCGACTTCTTGATTAGAAGTGGGACTTTGTGTTTGCTTCCCCTTCTGTGTGCTGGGATTGTGTCTGCTTTGAACATCTGCAAATCTTGTGGGTGGTATCACAGTCTCCGTGAGTTCATAGATGTCTGACACTGTTTTCCTGGGTCATCCTTCACTTCTGGCCTTTACAGTCTTTCTGCCTCCTCTTCCACATAGATCCCTGGGTCTTGAGGGGAGGGGTGTGGTAGAGACCCCACTGAGACTGAGTGCTTCCAAAGTCTCATTCTCTGTACATTGTCCAGCTGTGGGTCTGTGGTCTGTGGTCTGTGTTAATTACCAGATAGTGCAAGAGGATTAAGCAACACACTGATCCTATAGGTTACAACTTGAGGATCTGTGTATAAGTTGCTGACCCCTTTTGCATCCCCAACAACAACGCTAAGGAGTCCAGTGTCTCTGCATCCTTGTTGATTCATGTCATCTGCTGTATTTGTTACAGCCATGCTGGGAGATGGAGGGGCCAAGTAAGTAGCTTGTTGTGTCTTTGAAGTCTTCCTGATGGCCACCAATACTAATCACCTGTGCTCAGGCTCTCTCGCTCTCTCTTGCTCTCTCGCTCTCTCTCGCTCTCTCTCGCTCTCTCTCGCTCTCTCTCACTGGGTCTTTCTCCCTTTCCCCCTCTCCCTTTATTCTCCTCTCCTCCTCCTCCCCATCCCTCTTTCTCTCTTGCACAAGGTCTCAAGTAACTCAGTCTGGCGTCATATTCATTACATATCCAGGACAGTCCTTGGCCTTCTGATCCTCCTACGGACCTCCTAACTGCTAGGATGGCAGGTGTGTGCCACCCCACTTCTTTTAGGTTATGTCCTACAGCAGATTAACCTAAGATTTTGGGCATATGAGGTAAACATTGTATCAACTGATTGTATCCTCAGACCCTACCCATTTTTTTTCTGAAGCACACTCCAGTGCAGTTGTCCTTACAGCTGCTCTAAATGGCTCTCCACTAGACTGCTCATGACCACATTGTTACATGAAATAGAACTTGTCTTTCACTTTCTTCTTTGTCTGTCTTACCTGTAGATATAAGTGAATATTCTTGGTAAAACTTTTTATATTATTGGCTTTCAGGGTACCACATCATCTTCCTTTCTCTCTTTCATTTCTGACTGTACTCATTTATTTCTTTTCTCTGACATCCCAAACGAACACTTCTACAGCCTGTCCTGCTGTCTACTCATGTTTCTTTTCTTATGCTAACCCACCAGAGATCCATGCCACGCTCCTTGTATCCTGACTTCAAATGTCATACGTACTGTGGTGGTGGCTTTCAATATTATATATTCAACCAGGATCTCAATCTATACAGCCCAAAGTCACATTTTTAACATCAATGCTCAGGTACCTAAGAGACAAGATGAAATATTTCTCAAACTAACCCCTACTGTTTTTAACCAGACCAGCCCCTTTCCTTCCTCCATTCACAGCCACTTCATCAAACTGAAACTTTTGGAGCCAGTCTTCACTTTTCCCTTTCTCTGATGAGAACATAAGTGCCTTGGGTGTGGCTTCTGCCTGTCTGGCCTCCTATGCGTGCCGCACAACTAGAAGTACCCTTTGCACAACAGGCACCCAATAAATGTTGGTTAAGCAAATCCCATTGACATCCTCCCTCGAATGGTTTTTCTTCTGCTCTCCATCTGGAGTATGGAGTACGTTTGCAGACACAGGTAAGTGTTGCCTTCTCCCTGCAGCTCGGCTGCTTCTTCAGACTTCCCTCCCCGTCAGAGCTATTTCTCCTCAGTGCTCCAGGGGCATATTATATTTAACCTCTACCATTGTACTTAAAATATTGCTTTGTGACTTTCCGTATCCAATTTTCCCACAAGATAATGAGTTCCCGCAATGCATAATCATCACCTTATTATTTCTTTAATAATCCTGGGTGTCTGGCTCATAGTAAAAATTAATAAAAGTGTCGAATGAATCACTAAACATACTCTGTCTTCTCTCAGTTCCCTGCCTCCCCTTTCCGCTACCCCAAAATATCAGCAAACCCCTTTGCTCCAAATTCCTAAGAACTCCTACTCTTTTTATACCTCCACTGCTCTTGGATTCTTTCTCCTCCTGTTCTCACATCTTTGTTAGAGAGATACCCCTCAGTCATTGTCTAAGTAAGATGCTATAACAAACTAATTAGTTCCAAGAAAAAGTTAATAGATTACCTACACTGAGTGTTAGATCTCAGTGTTGTTAAGGCCTTTTCAACTCAAGCAGGTAAATAACATCCTACATTGGGGAGGGAATATGGAGATAGGCGACCAATCCCGCCTTTTGATGATCTTGTTTGGTGCCTGCTGGGTTACTATGGCTTGGGAGATTTAGACCTCAGATAAATTAAAATCAAGGAGAACATAGATATACCAGACATCTCAAAAAATGAAGAGATAGCTCCCCCGTGGTGATGAAATGAAGGGCTGTGTTACATCACCACTGACGACAGTCCTGGGGAGACCCTTGCCCCCCCTCCGGTGTACCCCACTTGACCTTGTGAAAAAATACACCCACACAGCATAAATCGTTTCGAAATGCTTTGGAAACCAGAAGAGGAATTCATTCAACAAAGCATCCATTAATCCCAGCTCAGGGTCTCCAAACACAAGCTGCAGAACAAATGCTGGTTCTGTACAAGAAAGCGCCACAGGGCTGAAAAGACAGTCAAAAGACACCCTTGGTCTGGAAGGAACTTGAAATGTAATATGGGCGCAGCTGTTGCCAACAAAAGGGTTAATACCAAACAGAAGGGCTAAGGTGGTGTAGGACAGAGGAAACATCATCTTAAGGGGCTGTGATCTAGGAAAAGCTGGCCTGGGCTTCTTGAGATGAGTAGAAAGATAAGAAGACATTTTCTAAGCACATGAGAGAAAGCATAGAAAGAAAAGCACATACAAGACAGGGAGTCTTGGTCCAGCTTGGCTTAGAAGAGCCTCTCAGAGCTGCAACATGAGTGGGTCCAAGGACTAGAGAGGATGTGTAGTAACATAGTAACATTCTTAGATGGTGAAGACTGGGTCCGA
>LOJH01021549.1:0-10842 GCA_001685095.1 Ellobius talpinus
ACCCTGGCTGTAGTGGAAGTCACTCTATAGACCAAGCTGGTCTCACACTCACAGAGATCCGCCTGTCTCTGCCTCCCAAGAGCTGGGATTAAAGGCTTGCACAACCACTGCCTGGCGTTCTGCTTTCTTAAAAGGTGGACAAAAGCCTCATCTCACTTGTTCTGTTTCTTTTGTGTGCATGCATGTGTATGTGTGTGTGTAGGTCAGAGGTCAACCTTGGATGTCATTCCTTAGGCACAAGCCAACCACTGTGTTTTTTGAAAAGAGGTCTTTCATGGGAACCTGGGCCTCAGCATTAGGGGTTAGGCTAGGCTGGCCAGTCAGGGAATCCTAGGGATCTTCCTGTCTCCATCTCAATGGTGCTGGGATTACAGGTATGAGAAGCCACACTTGGGTTTTTATGTTGGCACAAGGACTGAATTTAGGTCCTTACACTTGGGTAGCTGTGTGGCAAGCACTGTACTACTGAGTCATCTCCTGCTCTGCTTTTCTTAACCAGCTCCTCTGACTGAATAATCTTGCTATAGCAGTTACCTCTAAATATGCTTCTACATGTTCTTGAGGGCAGATAATATCAGCACTTGGCAGGCAGAGGCAGAAGGAACTTTGTGAGTTCAAGGCCAGCCTGGTTTACAAAATGAGTTCCAGGACAGTCAGAGCTTGTTGGCAGAGGCCACTAGTTCGTTTTTTGGCTGCCCTGACTCTAAATAACCACACAGAAATCTGTATTATTTGTAATACTGTTTGACCAATTGCTTAAGAGTATCGCTAGCTCTTATGTCCTAAACTAACCCATCTCCATAAATCTGTGCATTACCGTGAGGTCTTGGCCTTCCTGGCAAAGTTTCAGTGGACTCCGGCAGAGGCATCTGTCTTCAGCGGCTGCTACATGGCTTCTCACTGACTCTACCTTCTTTTTCCCAGCATTCAGTTTAGGTTTCCTGCCTGGCTTTACTCTGTTAAGCCATTGGCCGGAAGCAGCTTTATTTATTAACCAATAAAAAAACCACATATATAAAAGGACCTCTCATGCCAAGAGCTGTTACACAGATAAGCCCTGTCTTGAAAAGCAAAACATAACAAAACAGAAAACAACAATAAAAAAGGAAAGCAAGTTCTGAGCAATGGGTTAAACAGCTTATTTGGTGGGTCTCCCTTATCAAGTCAAAGTCACAGGTTTAGGTGTCAGGGCTGTCCTCTCCCAGTCTGTCTGTTTCTCTGGCCTGTTTCTCTTGAGGCCAGTGGCTCTCCACAATCACCTTTTATGCTTGTCCTCGGTTGGGTCAGCTGTCCTCTCTGGGCTTGTCACCTTACGGTTCTTTGGATACTCCCAGCTGCCAGGACTGGTGTCACCTCAACCACTTGTCATTCTTTCCCAGCTAATGACCACCTAACTTGGGCCAATCTCAACCAGTTTCTCCAATGGGGGTAGCTGGGCTGGAGTGGAGGTAGGGTTGGGGGGGCTTATTTTTAGAGGCCGAAACTAGAACTTTTTGAATTAGCTTTTATGGCTCAGAGCCTTTAATTTGAGATTTAAAAAACACCATAGTGCACCAAAACCCAAATAAAATGCAGCTAATGAAAGTCGCAGAAGGTCTAGGAGAATGCTTCTTGCTGGCGCTCCTGGATGATTTATTGACAGTCGGTTGTAAAAACAATCTTATTAAAGGTCATAATGTTGGGTTAAAAAAAAGCCCTTTAATTTATAGCATAATTAGGCTTCCTCCAATAGCTCTGCTGCCAGGGCTGTCACTTAGGGCTCCAAGGAAGCACTGGGTGTTTTTCATTATATCACAGAGAGGGAGCTCGGTGCTGCTGGAGGCCCACTGACTTGCTCTTTATGGCCCTTTTATTGCTGCTAAAATAGTCAAAACAGGGGGTTGATTAGAGCTGACTGATGCCTACTGATTAGGGGGACATCTCTGGGGGAGGGAGAAGGTGTGGGAAGGGGCTCCAGACCTCAGGACGTGCCTCCAACAGGAAGGTGCTAATGCCTAGAGGAAGAGGACAATCCCAGCACCGGATGTGCATGAGAATACGAACCTTAAAAATGCTAATGGGACCTGGAGGTGGTTGCAGATTAAAGCCTGGTGTGTGTGTGTGTGTGTGTGTGTGTGTGTGTGTGATCACTCAAGACTAGAAGATTTACCTAGTTTAGATATTGTAGTAGGCAAGTCTTGAAGCAGGGAAGAGGGGAGCCAGTATTGGTGTTCTGGGGTGGGGCTGGAGGAAGTGGCTTGTCATAGTCATTGCTCCAAGCTGAACTTGGAGTCCGAGCCTATGTGTGGTGTTAGAATGTCGTGTGGAGATGACAGACATCATAAGTGTCTGGACACCTGCTCCAGGGCTGAACGTATTGTTCAGTAAGGTGCCTTGGGGTGAGGGCGGCTGGCATAGAATCAAGGACACTGTTAAAGGTTGAGCTTGACCAGCTGCTGTGATAGGGCAAGGAGTGGGCTGGGCTGCCATTCCGGCCCTGGCCTATCACACTGTGGCGGTTTAGTAGCCCAAGTCCCTAACGACTTCTGTCAGTTCCGTAAATGTTGGAGCTTGGAGTGAGTACCCCAGGGTTTATCTGGGATCCTATTTTTTCGACCCCTTGTCCTCCTCCTTCCCTTCTCAGTGGGCTTCTCTGCTGCTGGAGTTTATCTATACCCTCCAAGAAGCTGCTGAGTGCATTTCAGACTCTGGGCATTTGTGAGGCCTTCCAGAACTGAGGGAGTCAAAGCTGAGAGACAACCTAGTCCTGTTGGGCCCTCCCTCACCAGTGGGCACACACTGTGGAGTGGTAGCCATTCGGACACCCTTTCCTTTCCATTACTCCTCCTCCTTTGGCATTCAGTATGCAAGAGTTTATTGGGAATGGAAAGAGAAGATGGGAAGGTGGGGCATGTGAACCGATCCTTGAGTCTGCCATTCAGAGCTGGTTTCTTTTTCCAAGGTCAGAGTCTCCCAGACGTATGTCTGTTTGACCATCTGGGAAGATTGGTGGGTGCTGTCTGTGCATAGCAAATGCCATAGCAGGCTTTACATGAAGTCATGGGGGGGTGGGGTGATATGAAGGAGCAGATAACTGATGTGTGCATGAGCCTGTGCACCTGTGACTCTGTGTGGCAGTGTGGTAGAGGAGTGTGTGGTGAGTGTGTTGTGTGTGCATGTAAATGTGGGTGCCAGCAGGGTACCCTATGAAGATGATGGGAACACGCAGCCTTCCCCAAAGGTGTGAGTGCTCAGGCAAGAGATGGCACCTGCGGTGCAGTGACAAGTGACTTGAATAACAGAGGACCCAGAGCCCTCCCTGGAGAGTCCTGCGGCCTCCACCTAGGTGTGAGAAGCAGGATGTGTGGACTGTGGCCTGGGCTTCCTTCGGGAGGCTCTGCCCACTGAGACAAAGGACAGGAGCAGAAGGGGTTTCAGGTGGTGTTTTCTTTTCCCTGTTAGGTGTTACTCAGTGAGCTTGGGGCTAAAGGGACACATTCTTGAAATGATTAAGTGCTGGTCATGTCCTGTTTATTGAGAGACTATGACAAAGCCCATTTTAATTTGCTTATGTAAACTTTGTACTTTCTTAGTTTCCTTCCATTATTTTTAATCTGAAAAAGATTATTCAAAAAGGAAATTGACCTTTCTACAAAAACTTGTGCATGTAAAAAACTGCTTGGGGTGTACCCTAAGCTGAATTCGGGCTGCCTGCCTCCCCTCCAGCCCCCATCCCTCACTCCCTTGCTCTAACTGGCTGTTTCTTCTCTTGACCCTCACTGCTCTCCTTTCCTCTCTGCCCCCAGGCTTTGTGTCTAGGCCTGTTATTTGTCTTGATTTCTTTGATTGACAGCTCGTTTTGGAGTCACATTCCCAGACTAACCTCACCGGCTTCGAAGGAGCACATCTCTGGGACTTCCCCTAAGGCCTCTTGTTCTGAGGCATGGGAACCACTGCTTAGCAACCTCACATTTGGTCCCCTGCTCTGTGTGTTATGGACCTGGCACCTAGAGTCAGCCTTTGAGGCTCTGGAGGAGGTTGAATAGCAAGTGTCAAACATGATGAGGTCTCCTTAAAAACCAAGTTCCCTTTGGACTCTTCTCTCTGTAGGACTCTCCTCCTGGAGGCTGGCAGTTACTCACCATTTACGAATTAAGGGTACTCCCGCTTCCTGATGACTCCTGCAGACCAAGGGCTGTAGAGGGGTTTCTTAAGAATGTCCTATGATGCTATTTGTGGAGGAAATAGCTCAATGCTCCTGCTTCTTGGCCATGGGCTCCAAAAGTCTGGCGCTTTCCGAGAGTTCTGTGTACTGACTCTGTTACTAGCTGCACGGGTCCCAAAGGACAATTGGTTGTGGCACATTTCAAGTTACAAATTGCAAGCTGTATGTGGTAGCACACACCTGTCATCCCAGCACTCACCAGACATGGGAGGAGCCAGTGGATTGTGAGTTCAAGGCCAGCCTGGGATGCATAATGAGCCCCTGTCTCACAACAAAGCAAAGACAAATAAATACAAACTACAGATGGCAACATGCAAATTGCAGACAGCTGTTCCACAAGGCCAGCTGTGGGACACTGGCGATCCTCTGACATATTTTCTTTGACATTCGGGTGAGTTTGGAACTGGCACTGAAGTTGGAACTGAGAGCCGCGTAGGAAGTCGTTTTCAGAGCTAGAGTTGATGTCTGAGGTATCTTAGCATTTGTTCAGTGTTGGCACTGGGGTGTATTCTGATTACTCTGGGAAGAGCCAGGCTTGGGGGCTTGGGTTGGATTGGGGTTCCATTCAGGACTAGGCTTTGTGTGTGGCTTCTGGGGGTGTCAGTGTGAGGGCAGAGTCTGAATGCTGCCCGTCAATATTTGCTTTTGCCAAGCAGTCTGCAACCACCTTCTTGTCAGGCTAGTACCACCCCATGAACTAGCTTGGGTGCTGCTCAATTTAGCTATACCGACAGCTTACACTCACTAATCCAGGGGCAGCGTGTTCTTCATATCAGAGATCCCTAGCCTTGTACAGGGATGGAAAGAGAGTAGACACAAAAATCAATGTTGGCTGAAAGAAGGGAGAGCAGAAAAAAAACCTGGAGAATGGAGGTAGCTCCTTTTTATTAAATTTTTATCTGATCTACTGGGAACCCTTAACCCTACTGGACTTCAAACATGCCCTCTCCACCCTCACTTGCTTTCCTAGGTCCACCTCATAATTTCCTCATTTATACTGAATTCAATAAACCTATGAGAAGCCGAGTCTAGGTGCTTTGAGTGTTTGCAGCACTTGACGATATGGTGCAGCGCGGCAACAGAAGACTAAAATACTGCACATCACAGACAAACAGAACACACAGAGAGGCAATCACTTCTATTTCTCCCAATAGCACACTTTATTTTTAGGTAAAAACTGACTTCTATAAAGTTTTATTATTCATCCATTTATTGACAGGATCTCAAGTAGCCCAGGTTAGCTTTGAACTCACTGGGTAAGTTCAAAGATGACCTTGAACACTGGACCCTCTTGCCTCCGCCTACCAAGTTCTGGGACTGCAGGCATGCACCACTATACCTGGATTTTGCAGTGCTGGGGATTAAGCCCAAGAGTCTCATGCATGCTAGCAAGGACTCTACTGAGCCATGGTCTGGTTCGGTTGTGCTTATTTAAAGAACTAATATAGGAGATGGCTCACCAGGTGAAGGCATTCACTGTGCGAGCTTAGCATCTGAAGTAGGATCGCAAAAGTCCACATAAGGGTGGATGGAAAGAACCAGCTTTGCAAAGATGTCCTCTGACCTCCACACAAGTGTGGTCCATGTGCTTCCTGGCCTGCATCATCATACACATGCACAATAACAAATAAAAACTTTTAAAAAATAATACTTAATGTGTCCTCAGTGCATCTGGAAACTGCCCTCAGCCTTTTGTTTTATGACTAACTCATTTGGTCCTCTCTCGGCACCATGTGGAATAAGTACCATCATTTCCTCATTTTGGACACAAAGAAATGGACAACCAGAGAAGACACCTAATTTTTCTAGCACTTTCAGTTGGTATGCGGCATGAGTTTTTGACGGCGGTCACAGGGGATGTGGCTATGGGCAAAGCATAGGCTGACACCCAGGGGTTCATTGTGCAGTGGGGCAACGTGACATTAAACACTAAATACGGAGAAACGCCCTTTAAAATTTAAAATTGTCTTAGCAAAGAACTATGAGAAATTGCTAACAAAGCATCAGGTACATTTCCCAAGGGAGCAATGCTCAGGGATGCTGAAATCTGAGGGTGAGGAGGAAGGGGACCACGTTCTAGGCTGGAGAAGAGCCAGTGCCACTGTCCTGAAGACAGAAACTGCTGGATGTTTCTGAGGCATGAGAGGCTGTGTCCCTGGGGCCTAGCACCTCCTAAGACGATGTGTAGCTAGGGCAGCATTGCATATAGCTAGCAGGGGAGTAAAGGAGTGAGCAGTATAATCTCTGTGAGGGGCTAATGAGCCCCTCCCCAGGACATAATGTCAACCGGTCTGATGCTGAGGGGTTCTTTCAGGCAGTCACAGCTGCCTTGATTAAGACACTAATAGCTGCTCGTCTCAGAGGACAGCATCCCACAGCAACAGGATGGAGGAAGGTCCTAACCGTGTCTGTTTCACCCACGAGTTCCTCTGAGTTCCTGTATGTAAAATATAAGTCAAGAGATTCCTATTTACAGAGAGCCAGAGGAGGGAGAAAGCGCTCGGCTCTCCCTAACTGTAGCCAGTAACCCGACTTGTCAATATTTGTTCTTTCTGGTTTGAAAACCTTGCCTTGGACAGAGAAGTAGAATCTGATGGGTGTACTCACCTTACTTCCAGATCTCCGCTTCACTCCTGCCCTAGACAGCCCTCAGGATGGGGCTAAGCTTTCTTCTTTCCTGTGCTAAGGGTAATTAGAGGGGGCCCTTCGTGCTTGCTAAGGATTTCCTTGTCCCGCGTCTTGTGTCCCCAGGACCGTTTCTACAGTCAGTATTGCTTTTCTGTTAGAACCAGGGCTCAGTGCAATGCCTCTGGCTAGCTCCTTGTAGAGCTTGGGGAAAGACAAGCAGAGACTGATTGACAATTACAAGCAGCCCAAGAGCTTAAGCTAAGAGCCCTTAAGTGTGAACCTCCTCCCAAGAACCTGAAAGAGTAATCTGCTAGAACATTTTGGGGTTATGATAAGTTTGGTAAGATGGAAACCAGCGTGTTTGAGAGCAATGGTCTTTTGCCACTCTGATTTTGCCTTGCCATTTCTGCCATGCTGAGGAGCCTTGGTGTCTGTGTGTGTGTGTGTGTGTGTGTGTGTGTGTGTGTGTGTGTGCACATGTGTATACATGAGTGTGGAGAGAAGAGGCTGACTTTGGGAGTCTTCCTCATTTTTTTCCATCGGATTTGCTGAGGGAGGATCTTGCAGATATGGACTAATGCAGTTAGTTATCTTGTTCATAGATGCCTCTGCCTTCTAAGTACTGGAATCACAGATGTACCAGCACATGCATTCAGCATTTCCATGGATCCAGGGGATCAGAACTCCAGTCCTTACTCTTGCAGGGCAAGTGTTTTATCCATTAAGCTATATCCCCAGTCCCCAGTAAGACATTTCATTCTTACGTGGCTTTCAGGTCCTTTTGTGTGTGGCTTGCTGCTATGAGATGCATGGCCCGAGGGGATTTCATATCGTATGTCTACTATAGTCTTATTTATCAATGTTCGGGCAGCAGAGTAGAAGCGAAGTTTGGGGTATGTAATGTTAGCTTCTTCCTTACAGCTACTGTAACTAAAAATGGCCAGAAGCTGGATGGTTAAAATGACTTACAATTCTGGAGTCCATGAGTTTGAAGCTAAAGCACTGAGAGGACCCTCTTCACAAGGTTCTAAGAGGAAATTCTCTCTGCCTGTCATCTCTAGTGGCTATTCCTTGGCCTTTGCTCATCTAACTCAGACTTACTCCGTCTTTGTGTATGTTCTACTTCCTTCCAGGATACTTGTTAACGGGTTTCCGGCCCATCTGAATAATCCAGATAATCCTTTTGTTTTTGTTCTTTGTGACAGGATCCCACCATGTAGCTCTGGCTGGCATGGGACTCACCCTGTAGACCAGGATGGCTTCAGACTCACAGAGGCCAGTCTGCTTCTGCCTCCTGAGTGCTGAGATTAAAGGTGTGAGTCATCACGCCCACAATACAGATGATATTAAAACCATTAATCTGACTCTGTCTGCAAAGATTCTACTTCCAAACACGGTTAACTTCACAGGTTTGGGATTTAGAGCAGGAAACTCACATGTCAACTCATTACAGCAACACAAGCTAGTGTAGGAACCATTGTTGCTATCAATAAACTGTAAGTAAGAATTTGGTTCTAATCAATACCATATCAAAACAGAAAGTTTCTCTACCAGGAGCTTACACAAATTATAAGCACAGCTCACATTTCTCCCTTTTATGTGAAATAAGATTTAATCAGAATTCCTCCAATTTTATGGCACAAATTGACAGTAATCCTATACACAGATAAAATACTTGTCTGTAAAGTCATGTGTTTATGATTGTCAACCTATCATCAAGACATAAGCAGAACGTGACTCTAGCTCATTGCACACAAAATACTGATGCCAGTGACATACTTCAAAACTTTTAAGTCATGACATCAACATATTGCTCAGTGAATATCATCTCTTCAACGATTATGCCTCCCATAGCTTATCTAAGAGAAGAGCCTTGATGGCGGCTTCACCAAGAAATCCCAAGCATTTATGTGTTGCTACCAAAAGATGTCATGAAATGGGAAGAAACTTTTCTGGGTGCTGGCAAGATGGCTCAGCTGGTAAAGTCACTTGCTGCCAAGCCTGACCACCTGACTTTGAATCCCAAAACATATGAGGTGGAAGGAGAGAACCAGCGCCTGCCAGTTGTCCTCTGACTTACACATGTGTGCTGTGGAGCATGTGAACCCACACACAAAAGTAAATACAATTTTAAAAGGCAAAAAAACCCCCAAGCAACAATAATGTTTTTGATTCAGAATCACTCTGCAGCCCTGGCTGGCCTCGAACTCACAGAGTTCCATGTGCCTCTGCCTCTCGAATGCTGGGATTAAAGGCATGGGCCACCACACCCAGCACAAAGAACAGTTTTTAATGTAACACACTGGAGGTATGCTTAGCTATTTCTTTAGTGTGCTTATAGAAGATGGTCTCACAGAACCTTTGATGCAGGAGAAGCCAAGGGGACCCTGGAAAGTCCTACCAAGGAGTGGAGGGCAGTTGGCTCTCATATTGATCAAAGCAAATCTAAAAGTTTGGCTGTGAATGACTTACTTATAAATATATACAGTCAGTCCCCTATTTTAGGGTTCTGCATCTGTGTTGTCACCTAGTTAAGGATCAAATAAATATACTTGGGGGTGGCTGTGGTACGGGAGGGCACCTGTATTTCTGGGTGTAGAGTTCCTGTCTTTGTCATTATTCCCTAAACGAATGTATCCCACTGGTCTTAGCTGCTGCACTGCAGCAGGTGGGTGCCTCAGCTGGAAGCTACCCACAGCATCCTGGAGGAAGTGCATAGGTTGCATGAGGATGCTGAACTGAATTATACACATATCTTAAGCATCTTCAGATTTTGGTATCTGTGAGGCCTTGAAACCAATCACTGCCTATTTCATATCAAATTTTGTGTATTTATGTTTGTTTCTTTTCACAGCCCCCCATCCTCCCTCTCGTACACAATTTGCATCAACATCAGGCTCCAGTCATTAAACATGGTGCCCCTAAGTTAAAGCCCCTCTGTCCATGGCATCCTCTGCTCCAAGGAGCATCTTGCTCATCAATTCAACTCTCTCTATTCCTCACACCTGCCTTTTCCTCGGTTCCTCTGACCACACCCACATCCTCTGTCCTTAGAGGTCTTCTTGGAGGTAACTATGGCTTCTTCCTGTGATGGCTCTGCTCTCTCCCCCAATCCTGTTAAAACAACCCTTCACAGGATTGCCACCATTTTCATACTGGTGGAAGCATTCTGGAACAACTTTATCAGGTTTTGTGCTTGACCAGCAAATTCTGCCTCCTTCCATGCTCCATGTGTGGTCCTGGAGCACCAGGAGGTCACTACCACTCTGTGGTATATAATCAGTTCATCATTTCCCCAAGTGTCAGAGCCTAGTACAGGGCCTGGCACACAGCAATTGAGGGAAGAGCATGAGAATAAGAATGAAGTTTCTATTCTGGGACTTTTTGTACATTTTTTCATATACTTTTAATTAATCCTCTTAGCACCTTGGGACATAGGATCACCCTAACTTCCCTAGCTGTGTTTTGCTTTGTTTTATTTCTTTGAGACAGGGTCCTCGAACTCAGAAATCTGCCTGTCTTTGTTTCCAGAGTGTTGGGATTAAAGATGTATGCCACCTGGCTGTTAAACTCTTTCTTAATCAATTAGAAAGGTTGGGAAATTGAAGTTTAAGCAATTTGCATTAGACCTGGTCATTAAGATCAGCTAGGGAAATGGCTCAGTAGGTAAGAGCAATGGCTGTGCAAATGAGAGGACCTGAGTCTGGAGCCACAAAAGTCAGGTGCAGTGGCTTGTGTCTGTAACCTCAGGCACAGATGGATCTCAGGTGCTCATTGCCAGTCTGCTTAGCCTAAAAGCCAGCCTTAGGTTCAGTGAGAGACCAGGTCTTAGAGCAGTTACAGAACAGACTTAATAATTGAATGGTAAGAGGGAGCTGGGGTTGGGATCAGTTGATAGAGTGCTTACCTAGCATGTCCAAAGCCTGGTACTCCATCCCTAGTACCATACAAACTAGGTATAACAGAGAGAGAGAGAGAGAGAGAGAGAGAGAGAGAGAGAGAGAGAGAGA
>LOJH01021550.1:2356-19595 GCA_001685095.1 Ellobius talpinus
CATGGCTTCTCTCTTGACTCCTCCTTCTTTCTCCCAGCATTCAGTTTAGTTTTCCTACCTAACTTCTGCCCTGCTATAGATCCAAAGCAGTTTCTTTATTCGTTCATTTATTCACAGCACACAGAGGGAAATCCCACATCAGTCCCCTTCTCTCTCCCTCCTTCCCTCGCTCCTCTGCTTCCTGGCTACTATAAGGCAAGCAGCCTTTTTTACCATGTGTCTCTGCTGTCAAGGCATTCTACCTACCCATAGGGTCCAAGTGACCAAGGAACTCTGAAACCATAAAATAAAATAAGCATTTATGCCTTTTATGCTATTTAAATATTTACCTGAAATATATTTACCTCAAATATCTCACAACTGCAAAAAAAGCTAACTAACGCACACTGAGCTTCAAAGACCTATGAAGAAAACGAAAAGAATTTTGCACACTAGTGAAGAACATGAAAGGAATGACACCAATGGCCTTGCTCAGAAGCTCATTCACCAGAGACTGATGGCTACTATGCCCTAGCAGAAGCATGAGGAAAGGGAGATTGGGGACATTTAACCAAGACGGTGACATCCACTCGATGGATTAATCACTACAAAGGAGCCAGTTCAACTGAGGGACTCTTCCAGCAGCTCCTGGTACTCTAGAAGCGAGAGCAGATGACAAAACTTGCAGACATCTGGATGCTCATAAAGGGATGGCAGTGCACACAATACAATGAGCCAGGAGAACGGGAGAGATCGCATCTGATGAGCTCTTGTCCTGTGAGTGCTGAAGTTAGAAAACAACTGCATTATTGCAGTTATCAACCCAAGGAGAGGGAAAAGCTAAAATCCAGGAGCCAACCGAAGGAGAGAGGGACCTAGAGGGAACAGAAATAAAGCCAAGAAAGTGATATGGAAAGAAAGGTGGATTCTTAGATAGAGACAGCTGCCTGCAGGCCTGACGACTTGAGCTCAATCCATCATTCCAACAAGGTGGCAAGAGAGATAATACTAGAAGCTTGTCATCTGAGCCCTACACATGTGCATGCCTACTTACACACACACACCCCACCACCACCACCACCATGATAATAATAATAATAATAATAATAATAATAATACTCCACAAATAAACTTTAGAGGAGAGGCCATCCCGATTCCAGATACGGTGAGTTCACTGTGATCAATAATCATGTGGCTGGGAACCTTTACCAATGTCAACAAGCTGAAAGGAGAACAAGGAAAGAATTCTGAGGTGTATAAGCAAGGTCTTGGAAGTCATGTTCTTTAAATGGATATCGCTGGAAATGCACATGTGGAGGCTACACTCCAGGGTGGATGAATCAAGAACCGAGTGTAATCCAATCAAGAGTGCATTTCGACAAACTGAAGTATGCTAAAGTTCGAGAACCATTGTCCTAATATAGCAAGAAGAAAAACCTATGAAGCAGAGAAAGAATCAGTTCTAATGGAGATTATCAAAGATTTCATAGATGATGAGCCTGAACCTTAAAGGGGTAAGGTTTCAAAAT
Organism: Ellobius talpinus; assembly: GCA_001685095.1. Lineage (NCBI taxonomy): Eukaryota > Metazoa > Chordata > Mammalia > Rodentia > Cricetidae > Ellobius > Ellobius talpinus. Next base: position 3,865 of record LOJH01021550.1, read on the forward strand.
GTGGCACCAGCAGCATGAACATCACCTGCAAAATACTTAGAAAGATAAAATGTGGAGGCACCAATGAGAATGTGGTTATCTGTAGAACCAGAAGTGCCAGGGATGAGGACCAGCGAGCACTCAGTCCTCTAATCTCTGTAGGTAGCTTGTGAAGCTCATAGTTGAGAACAGCAGAGGGGCCACGTTCCTGCTGTGATGTCCCTCCCAGCTCAGGTGCAGAATCCACACTCTAATCAGAACTATCTTCAGTCTCCATGAGTTTCCATGCTCTCAACATGCATTTTTATTGGAGCAGCCTTGAGTTATTTCCTTTCTCAGAAAAAAAAAAGACTAAGTAAAAACACCATGCTAAAGAATTCCTGTCTTTAGCCTCCGTATACAGTGAAGCCAGGAGATTAGTTTAAATAAAACGATGTTTGCCACTAAGCAACACAAAACTAGAGGATTGGGCTTGGAGAGAAAGCAGAATATGTTTTCAGAGATGCTAATTTTTTTGAAATTTAAAGAGATCTAAAGGTCAGTCATTTTCTATGAACTATCCAGGAGACACTAAAAACAGGTCTTGCAGAAGAACATTCCAGATGGGAAATTCAGATTTAGTCACATTGTTGTACAGTGTTTTGTCTTGCTTTGTTTAAAAAAAAACCCAGTTGATTTTTCAGAATTTATAAAGAGCAAAGCACACAGAGGACCAATAATAGATACCTGGGAACGGGATTAGGAGGTTTGGATAGGAGTAGAAAAAATACTAAGGAAAGGAATAAATAAGAGGAGCAACCAGAGGAAAAAGGGAGCAGTGGTGGACATGTGTTTCACGAAGCAGACAGTAATACTGTTACTTTATGGAACCGAAAAAACACAGCTGGTTTCAATAGCAGAAAGAAGTGTCCTAGTTAGCTTTAATTATGAACTACACAGTCCACTCTAGAGTCACCCCAGACAAAAGCCCTGACAAGGAATTGCTGGATCAGATGGGCCTGTGGGCATGTCTGTAGGGTACAGTCACAGTCTTGAGTATAAGGGATGCAGGAGGGCCAAGGATGTGTAAGAATGCTAGCCAAACATGACCCAGGAAGAAGGGGGCCAAAGAAGGGGTACTCCTCCATGATTTCTCCTTCTGTTTCTACTTTGTCTTCCCTCCATAGTGACTGGTGACCTGGAAGTATAAGCCCATGAAGTCTTTCTTCCCTTAAGTTGTTCTGGCCACAACAACAAAAAGTAAACCAGCAAAAAAAAAACCCTTTATCCAACTTTGAGTAGACACTGAAGCCAAAGAGGGGAAAAGCTGAAGGCAGAGAAGCAGATAGAACCAAGGATGAGTGTCAATTCTGGCACAAGGAAGCATGGGGTGAACAGGAAAAGCATCTTGTGATGAGGGCGGAGCTACACATGGGAAGTCCTGGAAACAGTAATTGTCTGAGGTTTACTACTTGTGATGAAACACAATGGCCCAAAGCAACTGGGAGAAAGGGGTTTGTTGGCTTGCACTTCCACATCATCGTCCATCATTGAAGGAAGCTGGGCAGTGACCTGGAGGCAGGAGCTGATGCAGACATCATGAGGGTGGGGGTGCTGCTCACTGGCTTGTTCCTCGTGGCTTGCTCACTCTGATTTCTTATAGAACCCAGGACCACCAGCTCAGGGATGGGCTGGGCTTTCCCACATCAATCACTACTTAAGGAAATGCCTGACTGCTGCATCTTATGGAGGCATTTTCTCAATTGAGGTACCTCCCTTTCAGTTAACTCAACCTTGTGTCAAGTCGACATAAAATTATCCAGCATGGTGACCTTTAGATGAAACAAGTCAAAGACCCACGAACTGGTAGTATTGAAGGAGTCTTCAAAGTTTAGTTATGAATACCAAGAAGGAAAAAAATCCATTCAAGCCTGATACACATTTATTCAAAATCCATTTCTTAGCACTTCTATGAGACAGACCCTGTGTTACCGCTAATGATCCAAAGGAAAGGAAGAAACGTCCTTTACCTTAAGGAGCCTGCATCTTATTGGGGAAAACAGATAACTCACAATACAGAAAAGAAAATCCAATTGTTGAAACATGAAGAAGGTGAAGAGTACGGAGAATCAGGCAATCTAGATTGTCTTGGGGATGCTACTCATTCAGTTTTCATTGTTTTCAACAAATATTAAGAGAATATTTACTAAGTGCTAGGAGCCTATAATACACAAAATTCTAACAGCCTTTAATGCCATAAATTCTACCAAGTAAAAGCAGGAAATAAAATAAATAAGTACATAGTATGCCAGACATCAGAAAGAGTGAAAGAGAAAGCAGGGCAGGGGAGGGGTTAGGGAACACAGGCAGGAGAGAGACCCTGATGTTGATGAATACAGTGACGTCATCAGGAACCCTGGGATTAGGAAGACAGATGCAATGGAGTCTTTGGAGCACTGAGATCTAATACAATACCAAGAAAGAATCACACGGCCAATGAAAACAGCTTTCAAAAGTGGGAGTGATGGGGCTGGAGAGATGGCTCAGCAGTAAAAGAGCACTGGTAGCTCTTCCAAAGGACCCGAGTTCAATTCTCAGCACCTAATGATGGCCCACAACCATCCGTAACTACAGTTCCAGGGGATCCAATGTCTTCTTCTGGCCTCTGAGGAGCACCAGGCATGGATGTGGTGCATAGATATACATGTAGGTAAAATATTTATATACATAAAATAAAATAATAAAATTTTAAGAAAAAAATGTGAGAGTAAAATGACCAAAATTTCATATTAAGAACAGGCTTGTTTTGATATATGCATCCTTTTTCTTGCAGACTGCGGTTTTTACTCTGGATTGTATTCTCTCTCACCATTGGAGAGTTATTTAAAATAGTCTTTAAAAGTCCTTCCTTCTTTAAAAGTTGTCTTCATTTGACTTTGTTTTTCTGTGGGCAAAGGCCACGTGGACTAGCACAGCTCACCCAGTGAAACTGAGCTGACCTTCTAGCTGACTGCCCTCACCACCACGTCACAATGCCAGACACCTTAGTCCCCAGGTTCCCTAAGGTGTTAACAAACTCTTGGTCTCTCCCTATGCCACCAGAAAGATGATGATTTCAATAAAAAATTGTTTTATGCCCAACTAAGTTAAAAAAAAGGATGGGATTCAGCTGAAACTAAATGTCTATTTGAGCAGGACTGGCATTTGAAGGGTATAAATCTTTGAATATTTCTAGATAGTGATAGAATGCTCGACTTTACCTCAAGTGTGGTTCTTCCCACTTCTTTCTCAATTAAGCTATTGTAAATACAAATGAATTTTTTCTTTTTATATTCCTAAGTGAAGATGACTGAAAAATAGAAAAGATAATGTTTTAAAATACCTCTGTGCTTTTGTATTACTTGTGATATTTTATAATTAGTTTTCTATGTGTGAAATCACAGCACTGGCCAACAATGGCAGATGTGTGTGTGGCTTGAGTTTTTCTTTCCTAAATTTGTGGCATTCACCTGATTTTACTTATTAATCAAACAATAACTCCAAAATTACTGAATATTCATTATGACACAGTCCTATTCAATTATTTGAATTGAAAATGTTTTAATGTTTTGTTATGTAGCATATTTGCCACTAAATTGTTAAAATAGCTTTTACTCCATTTGATCATATTTTACATAACGGATTTTGAAAAAAAAAAGACAATTTTTTCAGGAACTTTTTCAGTTTAGAAATCATGCCTGTCATGGTCCTTTTAGTTTGTTAATATAGGGACCATGTGTCCAGTTTTGTAATTGTGAACCCTGTTTCATTGCTAGGTATTTTGCTAATGATTGGTATACTCTCCTTGGCAGGAAAGCATGGCTGAGTTATTTGCAAGTAACTAGAATTTCAGAGGTTCACACATAGCATGCACTTGTATTCTAGAGTCTCAACGCTCATACTATTGTCCCGAGACTTCATTTGCTATTTCCTCTGTGGAGGAAATTATATCTTTTTCTATTGCCTGAAATTGTTTGCCTGTCTTCACTGTTCTTACAAAATGAAGTGTAAGTGTGTGCACTTTTATCCCTAGACTCTTCTGCTGACCTTCTCCAATCTTCTAACTTTTCTTGCACACATTTTGATAATCTTTAGTTTAATGGGGAATAATCCAGTCTTCCACCTTTTCAGTGTGTTCCTATCAGATGCATGTATTATAGTTTCTCGTATTTACATTCTTAAGTCTCATATTATTCAATTTTTCCTTCAGTAATTGAGCTTAAGATCATGTGCAGTCTACTGGTTCCTGATTTAAGAGAAGGGAAACAGCAATAAAGGTGGCCAAGAACACAGAGAAGAAGAATATTTGGGAAGGGGTTAGCTGATCCATGTGAGGGGTAACCAGGTAGACCCCCTCTTCTTCAGCATAGAGATAAGACATGGATCTGCAAGGAAGTAGAAATAGCCAAAGTAGCATTACGATGCTAATTTAAGTCATCTGAGGAATACTGCCAAATAAAAAGCAAAGTATTTTTGGTTTGTGAGCCTAGCCTTTAAGGGCTAAGCTATCTCTCCAGTACTAAATAACATAGGATGCAACCTAGGGCCTCTGCATGTGTATGACAATGTGTGTGTAGCTTGGTTTCTTAGCAAGGCTTCTAACAATGATAGCAGGACCTCTCCTGGGTGCTTAGCTGGCTTTTGGTAACCTATTCCCTATGCTGGATTACCTGGCCCCACATAAGGGGAGGAGCTCGGTCTTGCATCATCTTGACTTGCCATGCTTTGTGCAAGCCCATGGGAGGCCTTTCCCTTTCTGAATGGAGATGGAGGAGGAGTGGGTAGGAAGGAGTTAAATGGGAAAGAGGAAGGGAAGGGAGGAGTGTAGGGAGGGGAAACTGGTTGGTATGTAAAATAAGTAAAAGAATGTTATTTAAATAAATTTTTAAAAAGCATATTATTGTTGAAATTCAGGCAAATCCTATATCTTAAAAGGCAGAGGAGAGCCATGCACTGAAGCATAAGACCAAGGAAAGAATGAAGTATCAGAGTGATGGGGAAGAGCAAGGGACCAATGAGAAGAAGCAAGAAGAAAAAACAGGAGAAGCAGGAGTGTTAGCATCTCAACTGATAGGGTCAAATTAGATGGATGAATCTGACCCTTGTAAGACAGATGCGGGGTCTTCTCCACAACAGGGAACAATGCTGCCAGGATTTCTGATTGCACTCCTATTTCTGGAGGAGGATCAGGATTTCTGATTGCACCCCCCTATTTCTGAAAGAGGAATGGGATTTCTGATTGCACCCATATTTCTGAAGGAGGATCGGGATTTTTGATTTCACCCCCTATTTTTGGATGAGGATCAGGATTTTTGATCAAGTCTCTCTGAAATCTTCAGGTGATGCAGCGGATCAGTAGGAACATTTTTGCAAGCAGATTCCTCCTATTAACTAATTACTCCTTTGACAGCAAGTAAATATGCAAATATGTGGGAAGTCTACGAACAAAACTTTCAACACGGGAAGTTACACAAAAAGACTCCAGATAATTAGGAGGCTCATATTAAAATGTTCTCCCCTGAATTCTACCCTGTAAGTCATCAAATTAGCACCCATCTTTATTAAAGGGAGGACAACGTTCCTTTCATAAAGTGCTTACCAGTATATTCACCTGGCCTGAGTTCTTATGTGTATCCTGAGAACACATAATATAATATATTAAAGATATTGTACTAGTTGTTACTTTTAGTATTTCTGTTAATTTGAAACTTAGATCTTCCATTTTTAATATTCCCTGGTGGACTTCAATTAATAAATATACTTCAAATGTCTTCCAAGATTATTCTTTCTCTTGACACTAAACATTAACTGTTTAAAATAAATTCTTTCAAAGTCCCATCTCAGTCTCTCAGCTTGCTAACCTTTGAAACGCTAGTTACTCTTGGAGAAGGGAAATTTGAACTACAACTTCAGTTTACTAAGCAGGGTCAGTGGAGAATACCTAATTTGTACTAGTTAAAGGAAGAATTGGATCTACAAACACTGAAACAGTTTCATAAAATTCCTGGAGATTACATTCAAAACAGATAGTGATTCTGCAACCTTGGTTACCAATGGCTTTTCCCCAAATTGGTTGGAAAGAGACCTTCTTTGGCCACCCTGGACTACAATAGCAAGTTAACATGGTAAGCAAGTGCAGCACCTGCTAAACCTAATGCCTACATCTCCACGTTGTGAGCTAACAGATATGATGATAGTGCTGGTTCCCAAGGGACTTCACTTGAAATAGGCAGAATAGCATCCTTCCAGAGATGCCTACATCCTCATCCCAAAATCTATGAATGTTGCTTTGTGTCACACACATACACACACACACACACACACACACACACACACACACATGAACTTTGGAGATATGGAAAGATACTTGAAATGGGGACCATGTCTGGGAAAAATCTAGTGGAACCCATAGGTCCTTCAATGGCTGTATTCAGAGGACGTGGCTAAAATCAGGGGTCTGAAAGATAGGACCTTGCTAGCTTTGAAGGTAGAGGAAGAGGCCACATGCCAAGGAATGCAGGTGGCTTCCAGGACCCAGAAGACGCAAGAGACTGAGGCCTCTCTGAGGATGCTGGAATGAATGTGCCTGGGACACACTTGGACCCCGAGTGTGCCCTTCAGCCTCATCTAGGATACAGAACGTTAAGACAGCTCTTGCACTATCAACTGGCTTTGTCAGTACCAGGGCATTAACAGGGTTGCAGAGCAAGAGTCATAAGCACTGATATATAGTAAAATGTTCAAACACAGCACCACAAAATTTCTAAAAGTTCAATAAATAGGAATGTTAAACCAACCACTTTATTTATCTTTTCTGAAGCAGGGATTCATAAACAGTAAATTATCTTAGAATAATAGTTATCACACATAGGTGTTGCATCCTGAGTTCACAGTAGACAAGAAAGTAATTTGTAATGGATCTTTTAGACTCAAAGAGCTCTCACTGAACCTTCATTTCTGTGCATGCAGCACCAAGGAAAACACCTCTTGAAAGCAGGGGTGAGTAGTCACAGACCTGCAGGGACAAAATGCATCTAATCAAACAGCTGATCACTTTGAGATGAAAAAGCATGATTTCTCCCAAGTTTATCCTTGGCATAGAGATCTGATTTCCTGGACCAATTATTATGATAAGTCATCAATGTGTAAGAACTTGAAAAGTTTGTTACAAATCTCAGGCATCCTTTATGTTTAAAAACCATCAGTAAAATACAACATCCTTGTCAACTTAAATACTGAATGACTGAATTCATATTGCTATTACATAAGTCAATAAGACAACCACCTGAGAAAAAAACAATTTCTCCTAAATCCTGTGTGCTGTGAAAACAACTATAAACAATTAATACTACAAAGAAAACAATAAACTTTATGCAGGATACTTTCAATATATAGCAAAAGTAAAATAACAGAACCATAACATTCACAAGCATAATTATATACTTTGAGCATTATTGGGAAAAACTGTTTCTATTTCACGAATCCTACACAGATTCACTCTGGGTATTAACTACAGAGTACCAGCATCCCAGAGCTGGCAACATATCACATTCACAGCTTCCAGAAACACACTCTCCTCCCTACCATGAGACTCCCTCTACACACTAAGGGGTAGCCTTTCTCTGTAAACCAAGGCTTCCCTTCTGTTAAGCTTGCTCCTCTACAAATGAGTCCCGTGGCTCACAGGCTCAGCAGCTGGTCTGTGTTTGATGAGCCCAAATGCTTACACCTTGATACATCTCTCTACAGCTTCTGACCTTCACAAATTCCTAGGTCCTCACTCTCTGCACAAATACCATCCCTCTGTTGGCTTTCCAGTCTGATCCCAGATTCTAAGTCAAGACTGACTCTACTGGCATGAGATACAGGGCCTCTCCTCCTGAACCTCTTTGGACTCTGTCAGCCCCTCTGATACCACTGCAGGAACTAAGAAAAGCCACTTTATTGACTCCTGGCAACTTTTATCTCTGCAAAGCTTCTGATATGCAAAGCTTCATTCCCTTTATTAGCTATAGAATAATGTACAAATAGCTGAACACAGCGCACAAGGTCTTTGTCCTTGGATCCCAACCCCGTGTTCAGCCTCACTAACGTCTCGGCAGTTATTAATACAACAAATAATAGAAAGGACATCTTCTGTACAAAAATCTGCAGAAATAACAGTAACCTCATTACAGGCTTTAAATGTAGTGAGGAAGTCAAAAACTGCATTATGTGATTGCATTCTTTATCACAGGCTTTCAAACCACAGGTCCCTGAGAGCCTAGTCAAGGAGATTACGGGAATGTCTCCAACAAGTGGCGCCAAAGCTAAAAATCTTTAGGCAATTCATGTTTCTAAAGCAGGCAAAAAATAAATATGCAGAAGAAGAGGGGAGGACATTTCAAGCAGAAGGGGCAGGAAGTGCAGGGGCCCTTTGGCCAGGCCTCAAATAAGGCTAGCACTTTCAGAACTCAGGGTCATACAGGCAGACCATGGGCAGACAGACGGGAACCACTGAAGTCCAGAATCTAAGGATTTAAGGCCTTAGGATTTTGCCTTGTCCCAACCTGCAGGCAATGGAGAGACAAAACTTTTAAGAAAATAACAGGTGGAGGTATCCACAGGATCCGGTTTACCCTATGAGAAGAAAGAGTTAGCTGTACTGTGCCACCAGCGTGAAGTCATATCAAAAGCAGGTCTGATGGAGCCAGCTGGGAAGCCAAGGTGGGGGACAACAGTTAGAGCTGAAGCAAGATGAAAAATATACAGACTTTAGAAGATAAACTCCTTAACCAAAAGCAGTGGCCTTCTATGACAGACTAGCCAAGACAGGGAGAAAGGGGACAGCAAGATGGCCCCCAGGGCTCCGGCTGTACAGCAGACACTTAAGGCAGTTACCAGGCATCTTCATCCCTGCAGGACAGTCAACGGTAGAAATACTGAAGAGAACATCTTGGCTAATGTCAATTCTGTCGCTTACGTTTTTCAAAATTAGTCCTGTAGGAATCACCAACACAAAATATGAGTACTCATTCCAGAAACAACCTAACAGCTATTAAAAAACAATACATAAATTCCCCACTTAAGTTGCTGGCAAAATATCCCATTTATATAATATCTACCCAGAGGCCAAGACAATAAACATTTCCTCATTTAATCCTGACAACTTCATGGGCAAGTGATATTATCTATTTCTCCTATTCCCAAGAAAGAAGATGGAGGCTTAAGAAGATAAGTGATTTGCTGAAACTGCTGGGGCCAATCAAGCAGCAGGGCCTAACGGTTTGATTCTAAGCACAGAGTCCATGCTTGCTTTCAAATACCAAGATAATTATTCTGCAGAAATAAGAACTAAAAGAATATACTGTTAAAAGAGAACATTTACCTTGGGCTGAAGACCAAGGCCTGGCTGGACACTCAAGATCGAAGCAGTCTGTCTCTGTGTGACTCTCTTACTCTTCCTCCTGCCATCCCTCCATCCCATCTTCCCTACATACTCTTCTCTAAGTAGTCTATATAGCTGTGGATTGCACCAAAAGATTAAAAGTGTAAGTTAGATACTGTCTTAGAAGTATGTGACACTCAATCACATACAGAAATGAGCAAAAAATGTGATTCCAGTCTTGAACATTCTATGAGTTACTGTGCACATAAGGCAAGAGAAATAAATAACAACTAACTTTACCAAAGCATAAAATATGTGTATCTGGTTCCTTTTGGCTACTAAGGAAAAGCCACAGTTGTCTCTGAAAGCCCCAGTGTCAAATAAAAATAAGGATCTATCAAAGAGACAGCAGACCAACTTAAAGGACCCAACTGTCCAAACTACAATAGCGGCAACCTGAGCAGGAAAATAATGACAGAAGTGGCTTAAAGTACACTGAATGAAATAAGGAACCCACAGCTCAAATGGAAGTAAATGAAAGAAAGATGTAAATGGGAAATTGGTGAAAACTATTAAATTTGCTATTTTGAATTGTCTCCTTTCTAGACATTGTCAAAAGGACAAATAACTTCCCAGTAAACCTGACAAGGTATACTAAGCAAAGAATCAGAGTTATAATCAAACAAGGGACAAAGCAGAGATGTGTGCCAATGGATGGGGGCAATGAGGGCAAAGAGAAAGGAGACACTGGGGTAGCTCCTAGGAGATACCTGAAACTCCATCATGAAGAAAATAGCCATGAATCCAAAATAGAGACCATGAGGATAAGAAATAGCCTGTCACCAAATAAGCCCATAGTCTTAAGTTTTCAAATGAAGCAGTGTAGGTTGAAGTTTAAAGGACATTAAAATGTCTCCAACATCGCAACTGTCATCTCAATGACAGAAAAGTAATCAGACTGAACAAAAGGAAACATCCTCAGCACACAGTGCACACTCTGTAAACACCCTTTGATTTGGGCTCCAAATCAAACAAAAGCTTCTAGCAAGAGAAGAAGCTGAGACCTAGAGAGGGAAGATGGATTCTGATTCTGGAGCCGCCTGTCCGCAGCGCAGAACCCTTAGGGTATCTGCTCTAGAATTAAGCGTTGATCTGCAGCAGCTTCTTCATTCAAGCCAATACGAACAACCAGCACTCACTCATCTTCTCAGAGTCCAGTGACTTATCCCCCAGGGACTGATCACACAGATGCAGCAGACGATGGAGGCTTCCTCCGCTTGGCTCTTCTGTAGGGCAGCTTGGATGCAGGTATCATCTGAAGCCCTCTCAGGAAGGTCTTCAATGAGGAAAATATGCACTGTGGTGTATATAGTCACCTGTTAAGGAATCCTAGGTGTGGCATAAGATTCACCTTCATGAAGCAGGAGTCATGACTATGGGCATGGCCCTATCCTTGTGCTCCAGCCAGCTTCTCTCATTGGCCGGTGACTCTCAACACATGTGTTTCCAAGCTTCAGTCGTTGGTCAGCGACTCCAGGAAGACAGCACATGTGTCCCATCCCTTTGTGCTTACATTCACACTTCCATCAAGTCACCTAGAATTGGCTGCTACCACAGAGAGGACTAGCAGCTAAACAAGCTAGGTTCAAGAAGCAGCTCGTTTATAAGCCATTACCGAGAGCAGGCAAATGATGTGAAATATGTACTAAAATTAGTAAGGAGAAACACTCTTCATTAAAATGCACTTGAGTTCCTCAGTTATTACAGGACCCCCAAGAAAAGCTCATCAATTAAAAAAGGAAAAACCAGTTTATCCTCCAGTGAACATCACAACACAGTCAAATTTAATTTCTTAGGTTCAAAGTAACAAATGCCAAAATATTTAATTGATTATTCAGTGATAATAAATGCCATCTATATTAATGGGAGCTGAATAAAAGAAGATCCACTTATTCTCCCCTCTCATAATGTTTCTTTCCATTACGGTGAGGAATGACATCACTCATTGTGATGAGGAATGGTATCACTCAGAATGAACTAGTCTCTCACTAGCTTTGGCAGATACTGACACAATGATCCTGAAAGAGAGCAGGCCTGGGATTGTACCCAAGTAGAAAGATAGCGAGCCTAGGGAACAAATCCAATAGTCTAGGGTCCTGTCTCTGAAGCTGCTGGAATCTCTAAATGAACAGCACCCTCCAGCACCAACACTAACCCTTGAGAGTGGGTGAAGCACCTTTGTAGCCATACTGATATTTCTCTAGACCACTTGGCTAATTACTACTCAAGAGCTTTAATACTTTATTATATCAGTTTACACAATAGCAAGTCTTGTTGGCCTGATTGGACCTGTTTATATGTCCTTTAAAAATATGTTTAATTTAAGAGAAGATATGTCATATTATACAGTTGAAAGCTTTAAACGCAAATATCCTAAGACATGGAAACCATCCCCAAAATATAAACACACATAGGGGGAAGGGATGTATGAAGAGGTTTTGAAGGAGTCATCCAGAAGAAAGACCTCCAGGTGGGTGGAGTGATTCTTCAGATATTAAGTCTCGACAGCGTGTTTTAGATGCTCCATAAAGCACAAAGTGGTTGGCAGCAGGTAACAGGCAATGGCCAGATGATAAGACACCTCTAACAATATCCCAGGGGAAGCAGGTAAGACACTCTAACAGAATCCAGAGGGATTTCAAGATTTCAATAGGATAACACACACACACACACACACACACACACACAACCAGAGAGCGAGAGAGAGAAAGAGAAAGGGCTACAGGATAGCTCTAAATCTCAAGAACTATTCCCACTAGGGAGATCTTATTGGAGAGTTCTCAAGCAGGATGGGTAGAGAGAAACGTGAGCAGATTTTGGCTGGGATTAGAAATGAGTTGGTAATAACAGACATGTCTATGGGATTATGGTTTGACTACTGGTCCATGGTGGGTCTACTCAGTGAGCGACTACGAGCAAGGCAGACTGGACACTGGGAAAGAAGGACAAGATCCGCCTACACACGCAAGTGAACAGTAAAGACAATAACAGCATTAAAATGTCAACTGATCGGAATGGTTCCATTCAACCAACAGAACTCTAACCACTCTCCATTGGACACTAGTGAGCTAAGCAAGAGGAGAGTGAACGGCACGCCGAGTGTGGTACTCAGATGGTGGTGAACAGGGTCAGAGGAAGGCAGGTAAGGAAATACTATACATCTTTCCTGAAAGGTGTGCTCTGCCTGTAGGGAAGATTAGAAAACACAGAGAGCAAAAGAAACTATGTATAATGCTATTTGCAAAGTAGTGTTTTGAATCTCGATATAAAAGCAATATAGGTAAAAACATACTAATTCTTCCCTAATAAATCTATAATTTAATGCTCGGTGATATGAGTGATAAACAAGTGCTAACTGCTGAGTTCTGGGAAATGTTCCATGACCATACAGCCTGTTAACGTTAAAACAAGCGAGGTACAGAATACTTAAGTCTATTTCTGCACTATTAACTGCAGATTTTCTATAAATCTGAAATTATTCTAAGTCTTCTTCAGCAGATAAAAGAAGAAAGGATATGTGTCTAACTTATTCTATGGCTATGATAACCATGGCAATGTACAAAAGAAAAACTTTCATTAACGCTCACAGTTTGAGAGGGTGAGTCCATGGCCATCATGGTGAGGATCACAGCAGCCAGCAGGCATGTAGGGCACTAGGGCAGTAGCTAAGTTCTTAGACCTTGACCCACAAGCACAAGGAAGAGAGAGAGTGAAGCAGAAGTGGCATGGGCTTTTGAAAACTCAAAACCCACTCCCAGGGACACACCTCCCCCAACAAGGCCACACCTCCTAATACTTCAAAACAGTGCACCAGCTGTGGATAAATCCTTCAAATATACAAGCCTATGGGATCCAGTATCTTCAAACCATTACACCATGTAAAGAATCTAGAACCACAGATGTTTCCAGAAGTGGTCGGTTGTCCCAAATAAAAGGGAGCAAATTCAGTAGCCAAGGTCCTGAAGTATGGTCTCCTGTTTTGTCCTCAGAATAAAATAAACTCCTCTGAGGTCCCTTCATGGTGACCACAGGTTACAGGAAATTTTAGGAACCTCGACATGGATTACCACACACCATGCTATTAGGGTCTCTTCTAGGGGTATTAGCCTTGTTGATTAAAGAATTAAACATGGACTCAGAGAAAGCCTAATGTAAATTTTATTAAGAGGTTTTTTTAAGAATCTTTAAGGCAGCTAAGGTGCAAGTGTTGGCAGCTATGTGGAGCAACTAGATGGAAAGAGGAAGGGAGAAGCCATGCCTTTTGACTTAAGCATGGAGGTCAGTAACCAGGCACAGGACAGACAAGCATCCCCAAAGCAAGAGTGGTGGAGAAATCTTTGAAGGTAGAACAAAGAAGCCGAAAGTGTAACAGAGAATACTGTCAGGTTAGGACAGCATTCAAAATCATAAAAAAGAGACAGAATAAAGAAAAAGAATAAGCTATATTTTTCTGGGTAATTCAGAAAAAGCAGGTAGGATTGATCCAGCCATATGTCGTGACCATAAGTGATTGCTGTAAATACATTTTTAAAATCAAACAATCTAAAGATAACTGTTGTTAAAATATTGATATATTAAATATTATAATCAGTTTCTATTATGGTGATTTAAAGTTTGCAAAGACATAAATGGAAAGAAATCAACAAATCACTTAAAGAAAACCAAGAAAAAGCAATCAAAGAGGTGAAAGAAATGATTCAAGACTTGAAATTTGAAATAGAAACAATAAAGAAAACACAAACCAAGAGAATTCTATAAGCAGAAAATATAAGAAAGTGATCAGGAACCACAAATACAAGCATAAACAACAGAATACAAGAGATGGAAGAGAGAATCTCAATCACTGAAGATACGATACAGGAAATAGATTCATAAGTGAAAGAAAACGTTAAATCTAACAAAATATCCAGGAAATATGAGATACCATGAAAAGACCAAACCTAAGAATAGAAGGAGACCTAAGGGTAGAAGAAGAAGAAGTTCAACTCAAAGCACAGAAAATATATTCAACAAAATCATAGAAAAAAATTTCTCAACATAAAGAAAGATTTGTATATGAAGATACAAGAAGCTTACAGAAAATCAAATAGACTGGACTGAAAAAAAAAAACCCTCCCCTTGTCACATAATGATCAAAACACTAAACTTACGGAATAAAGAAAGAATATTAAATGGCTAAATAACATATAGAGGCAGACCTATCAGAATTACACCTGACTTCTCAATAGAAACAATGAAAGCCAGAAGGTCCTAGTCAAGAGTTATGCAGATATTAATATCCCTTAATATAAATGGACTCAACTCATCTATAAAAAGACACAACCTAACATATTGGATACAAAAACAAAATCCATCCCTCTGCTGTATACAAGAAATACACCTCAACCTCAAAGACAGACATCACCTCAGAGTAAAGGATTGCGAAAAATTTTTCTAATCAAATGGACCTAAGAAACAAGCTTTTGTAGCTATCCTAATCTCTAAAAAAATAGCCTTCCAACTAAAATCAATCAAAAGAGACAAAGAAGGACATTCCATATTTGTCATAGGAAAAATCCATCAAGAGGAAATCTCACTTCTGAACATCTATGTCCTCAATACAAGGGCACACTCATATGTAAAAGAAACACTATTAAAGCTTAAATCACACATTAAACCCCACAAGCTAATAGTGGGAGACTTCAAAACCCCACTCTCACCACTGGAAAGATCTACCAGACAGAAATTTAACAGAGAAATAGAAAAAACTAACAAGATGTTATAACTCAAATGGACTTAATACACATCTACAGAATATTCCATCCAAACCTTCTTCTCAACACCTCATGGAATCTTCTCAAAAATTGATCACATACTAGGTAACAAAACAAACCTCAACAGATACAAAAATAATTACAATAACCCCATGTATCTTATTGGATCATCATAGCTTAATATTAGAACTCAACAGCAAGCACTAATTTCAAAAAGGCTACAAACACATGAATCAAACTCACCCAGGAGGACTAGATGGCAGGAAATAATCAAATTGAGAGCTGAAATCAACAAAATAGAAACAAAGAAAAAATACAAAGAATTGATGAGACAAAGAGTTGGTTCTTCAAGAAAATCAGCAAACATTTATTTAAACAAACATTTATTTAAACAAGCTGAAAGGCAGAGAGAATATCAAAATTAACAAAATCATAAACAAAAAGGGGAACACAATAGATAAGGAGGAACTCCAGAGAATCATCAGGTTATACTTCAAAAACTGTACTCCACAAAATTGGAAAACAAAGGAAATGGACAACTTTCTGGATAAATA
>LOJH01021551.1:0-19598 GCA_001685095.1 Ellobius talpinus
TGTATCTGGCATATAGTTCCTCCTCTCAGACTGAACTAGCTCCCCTGTGGCTAGAGCCTTTGCCTTCATTTTCTGAGTGTCTGGGAATCTCTCATTTGTCTCCCTCACGTCTTTACACACAGCTCCGCCATTCATTGTTTCAGTCACAAGTGACCATTGAAGCAAGGAACTGTGAAGAATGCAGAGGTGAGGGTGGCACTCTAGCTTCCGCTCCCAGTACTACTTCACATCCGGGAGGAAGACAGTCTATGGAACTTCAGTGGTGGAACACAGAGAGGACAGATCCACAAATAGGTAAAGACTTATATCACGATGGCAACAAGACCAGCCAAGGCTGTGGGCCCTTCTAAGTGGGACCTAGCACTTCTGTGGGGGAAGGCAGGCAGAAGGATGTCATGAATAGCTTCTTGGAGCTGGTGAGGGAGCAGCAGCCAGAAGCATCTGGTACACTTTAGAAGCCTCCCTCCCAGGCAGGGTGGGTGGTTCCTACCCTCAGGTGTTTTAAAATGCCCCAACTGGGGAAAACTGAAAGGGAGTTACAATGATGAGATGCTTGGGAGTGAGGAGGTTCAGTGAGGGAAGACCAGAGCTTGGGGAAGGGAAGTAAAGGGCAGGAGGAGACAGTGTACTCAGTGTGTCTTGCCTCAGGCAAGAGGGTCCTGGCAAGAGGGTCCTTCTGAGTGTGGTCAGAAGTCTTGGGAGCCCAAGATATCACAGAGGTCTGCCCACATAAGGGCCAGAACCTCTGTGCCTGGCGCTGTTTCTACAGCTGTCCCTTGTCCTGTCTGAGTGGGCTCTGCCAATGGTCCTGACAAGATTCAACCTGGGAAGTAGGCAAAAGGTAACCTTTGGGGTGCCTTGTTCACTTCACAGTGGAATACAGTGGCCCAGAGGGCCAGTCTTGGTGGGTGTGTTCAAACCAGGTTCTTTTCAGGAGACAGTAACAGTACAGGGCGTGGGCTGTGTTGCTGGAGTGATGAGCCTCAGTTCTGGAATGACATTTCTCAGTTCAAATCCAGCCTCACCTCCTAGCTCCTAGGTGCATTATTTAGCTCCTCTGAGACTTAGTTTTCTCATCTGTCAAATGAAGGTAATAACCACAGTCATTTCGAGATAATGCCTGCCAGGTGGCTCTATAGTGCCTCTGATCACTCTAGACTGTTATTACTACGGAGAGCTTGGCACGCCTTTCAATTAGATGGCAGCTGCTGTCATTACATCAACTACGTTTGCCCCGAATCTGTTTATGAGTACAGGCCCCCTCACCTGCACACATCACAGAGGTTCCTTGCATCCTGCACAGTCCTCCCAGACTCATGGGGGCAGCTGTAACTGCTCACTTGCTCTCTTGGACTGTGTGCTGGGGAATGCTGTCCTTCAGGTCTAACAGCCACTACTGTCCCAATCAGAGCTGCCCTGATTAGTCCCATCAAGACTTGCTGATGTTCTCTTGTGGGAGGGGGAAGGGAGGGAGGGAGAGTCCTTAGACCCTCACCGGGGGTTCCAGCTTGTTCCTCCCTCCTGAGTCCCTGTCAAAGCTATATAAAATTCTGTCCCAGTTTCATGTGGTCCCTGCAGGTTCTAGTGTACACAAGAAGCGGCATGTTTATAACTGTGCAGCGATGGGAAGTTGTCATCTTTTCTAGGGTGGACCATTTTGGTGAAACAGATGTTTTGAGGTCACTCATGTTCCTGTACATAAGCCCAACAAACTCATGGGTTCACCGAGCTACCCATGAGTGCAGTGTGAATACTTTGGTCTGTTGTTGGTAACCTAGCTGGGGTGAACAGGCATCTATTAGTGCCTTACCAGGAAAACTGAATGTGTTTCTCCAAGTACTCAAGGTATGACATAATTCAGCCTGGATGCTGAAGTGAGGCAAACAACACAGGATACATCCAGCCCCACCTAAACCACAAACAACACAGGATACATCCAGCCCCACCTAAACCACAAACAACACCGGATACATCCAGCCCCACCTAAACCACAAACAGGTGACAGAAGCAACTCATACTATGCCCTTCAGTCTTGGGGATAACCATGACTGCAGCAAAACCTAGCCTGACCTGACTGAGAAGCCTAGGCTCCTCATCTCACATGCTGACCTGCATGCTCCATCCTCCAGTGAGACGGTGGAGATGACCACTTGCATTTTAGACAAGAAGAGAGAACCAAGCACAAAGCCTCATATAGGCTTGTACTTTAGAACGTGGGGCATTCTCTGTCACTCCACGATTCCCTTCCTATCCTCCGTCACACAGTCTTCATGGTGAGCAGGAGTCGGAAGTAACCCAGACTTCTCAGTGATGGACTACAATGAAGACTTGCTCTTGTGGCCTCCATATCAGAGCACATTCCCTAGCTAGAGATGGATCCAGTACTCACGAGTGTGATGTTGGCGACATCCTTGACAAATGCGATGGCTTTTTTGGGGTTGAACTTGCAGTGACCATCCTGTTCAGGGCAGCACAGGGAAGCGAATATAGATTAGAGATGCTTCACCTGAGGCTGAGGTGCCACCCTCCTGTGAAGACTGATAGCGTTTTCTAAGCAGGCTGCATGCAGGAGGGCCTTGCTGACAGTAGCGCTCCAGAGAGGCTTAGAGGCATTCTTGTCCTCAAGGTGTTTAGAACCCAGGGGCAGGAGACAGTTCTGTGCTGTCTGGGACACACAGTGCTTGGTCAGAGCCCAAGGAAGGACCTGAGCCAGCCGAGAAAACTGAGAAAGAGAAGCCACGCTGGAACCTCTGTTGCAGGGTTAGAGAGACAGTCCAGGGAACAGTGTCAGCCAGAGGTGGGCAGAGATTAAGTAATTGACAGAAATGGGGGGAGGGGACCTGGTTTCCGGGAGCTAGGAATTGTGGGTACAATGATGGAAAAGACTGGCCTGTGGGGAGAGAAGAGATCCCAGGAGCCTCCATTGTGCTTTGACCAAGGTAGGTGTATAGGCTGAGCTGCTCAGAGAGCCCCAGGGTGAGGCCAGCTAGGTGTTTCCTGAAGAAGGGAGACCAAACTCTGGACAGGGTGGTGACTCGCGCGAACCAATGGAGTCACCAAGGAAGAACAAGGCAAGCTGAGTTGAGGTGGGAGGGTCCTGAAGAGGGGCATTCAGGAAAGACAGATGGTGTTACAGAGGCAGGAGTGACAAGAGGTCCTTGGTAAGAGCAGCGGGCACAAGCAACACCATGAGGAGGCCAGATTTGAATGGCAGCAGGGTGGAGGGGGATAACGGTGAAATGGAGATGAAATGACCACAGCTGAGGCCACCCACAGTTACCTTGCCTCTGTAAGGGTAGGTGTCTTCTCCCATGATGCCCTTGTTGTACAGGATGTACTCGAAGGCCTGGCTGGGGAGACCTCTGCAAGAAGGACACATAAGTAAGCCTTTCTGGGCCTGGCCCCACAGATAGCAGTGGGCATTCATTCTGGAACTTGGTGATGTTTGCCCTTGCCTGAATCCCTGGGGTCTTGGTAGGGCACATTTCAGTGGCAGAGGCCCGAGAGGTCTCCAATGCTCTCCCCAGTCTCAGCCAATGGAGTCTGCACAAGCCACAAGTGCCCCTCTGTGGCAGAGAGCCCTGGATGCCAGGCCCGTCAGGAGACTCAGGAAGCCCCTCAGAGGGCTGAAGGAGTCACCGTCACCACAGTGCCATCTACACCAGGCATCCCCATGGACTGTGTTCCACAGACACACTACCTGAGCCCTCATGGCAGCCCCAGACAGTAGCTACTATTTTCTGAAGCTCAGAAAAGTGGGCCACCATGCCCAGGCCACAATTGCAATTCAGACTTTAAAGATTCTAAAGGTAAATCCTTCCCATCTTCCTACCTCCCATAAAACAAACAAAAATTGAACAAATTCACTCGGCAGACCCCACTCCGTCCAGCCTTTGCTCTTCTCCCTAGGATCCATGTTACCGCCTGACCTATGCCACGCTTGTGCACAGCTTACTCAATTCTGAGGAATGTCGCCTCTGTGTGGTCCGCTGTCTGTTGGGTCTCCTGTGCCTAGTTTCACAGGGGAATATGTTGGGCACCGGTACTTGAATGAAAAATGGATGTAATACCATGAACCAAAGCAAACACTTCAAAAGGCAGTGCGACTCCAGTGTGCCCAGGAAACAGCCTTTTGCCATGGGCAGTGTGAAGTTGTACAGAGAGATGAAAAGCGAGGGGCAACTAAGCCCGCTGTGGATCCCAGGCAGGCTGTCACATCAGCCCTGAGTCCCTGGACTCGGGCTGGGCTATGTGGACCCTGCTAGTCACTGCTGTCAGGGTAGAAGATGTTGCATGGGATGTCCCACAGAGGAGCAGTGAGGGCCTGGCTTGACCTGACCAGGAAGTCAAGGCTAAGAATATGTCCTAGGGGACATAGAGTCCTAAGGGACTTTCTGCATATTATAGGCACAGAAACCCAAATAACCACACAAAACTCTCTCAGACATCAGCTCACATGGGGAAAGAGAGGAGGGCTAATGTCGCTGTGAAAACGGGAGTTAGTGACTTATTGAGAGGATGGCCCGGAAGCTGGTCCAGTACAGCGTTATGCATGGGCACATTTCCGTATCTCATAAGGCTCTCAAGGGCTGGGCAGCTTGTGCTTCAGGGGCCTTGTCTAAGGGCCAGTCAGCTCTCCACATGTTAATCCAGGCTTTGGAGGGGGCTGTATTTGCTCCCCTATCTATTCTTTTGGCCATTTGTCCAGATGCTGAGGATAGGGCTGGGTGACATCTTGGGAAGAGGCTGGATTGAGCCCTACACATTCCAGCTCTGAGACCCTTTGATTCTACCCATGGGATGAATGGGATTTCATGATTCTAGCAGCCGCTGACCCTGACAACAGCAAATGGGGGAGAGGAGAAGGGGTGGACTCTCCCGCTCTGGAACATACCCTTGGCAGCCATGATTGTTGAAGTTCTGGGCACAGTCCACCAGCTGCTGCTCAGCCTAGAACAAGAAGCACAGAGTCAGGGAGGAGACAGCTGAGAGGCCAGGGAGGTGTTGCTGTGAAGTGTCAGCTCTCCCTTGCTCATTCACATTTGTGGTCTAATTGGTGTTGTATGGCAATGACCCTGTAAGATTCCCCTGGGGACAAGGCCATCTCTGTATATCCCAGGGTGTCTCTCCTGCAACTGGCACATGTTGGGAGAGGCTCAAAATGACCTGGCTATGAAGCAGTTGAAAGGGTGTGACTAGGCCCTCCTAAGGGGCACTTGTCCTGTAGGGGTGGACACAGTACGAACTATGCATCTCACAGTGTATACTAGAGGGAGAGGGTCAAGCCCAGAGACACTGCTCCCTAACTCCTCAACCCAGGCTCTCATGGCCTTGCTCGACACTCCCTCTTCCATACACAGTAGGACAGTTCCTTCACAAGTGTCACCCTTCCCGTGGGGGTTAGTGGATAGACACATAGGCCCTAGCTCTTCCGTGCATGGGAAAGGGCACAGCTCCCTAAGGGGTGTCTCGCAGGCAGTTTCTACTGTCCAGAGAGCTTGGTGAAGTACTAGGCTGAAAAACTGAGGATGTGGGTACATCCACTCAGGAAGGAGCCCTTGGGGAATTTCTTCACTCTCATTCTTTCTGGGAAACCCATCAGTTGAGATTCCCAGGCTAAATGTCCTCAGGACTGGGACATGAGATCCAATAGAAATAGAAATCTTGGCTAACACTGTGAATGAGTCCGGAGGTTCAGGCCTAGGGGCGAGAGACGGTCTGTAGGAAAGGGCCTATGGCTGACATCTTACCAAAGACAGCATCTTCCCGGTGGCGATAGCCACAGCAGACTCCAGGGCCCCCGTGGTAGAGAAGGTCCAGCAGCTGCCACAGGACCCCTAGAGAGGACACATAGGCAGAGGGAGTCAATGAATGTGCCCTCATGACACAGCTCCATTCACCAGTGTGCGAACCTTGGTCCCTGAATGCCTTTGCTTTTTCCAAGCCCCTGCTAGCAGGTCTGCCCATGCTGCCCTGCACATGCTCAGGAAGCTGGCATCCTTCCTCTATGACGCAGCAACCAAGGCTCCTGAAGGAAGATCTGATCAAAAGGACACGTAGAGGGTCAAAGAGAACGCTTTATCACAATGGAGGCCCCATGGGAGGAAGTAGAACTGGCATTTGACTTGGACAGAGACCTGGGTTTTTGCTTTTTGCTGGTTTTCGTCTTTCATATTCCACTTTTTAATGTCTCTTAAATTCCTTCCTCAAAGGCCAAGCTCACCATGTAGCTGAGACTACCCTTGAATCTGAGATTTTTCTGCCTCAGCAGGGATTGCAGGAGAGTGGCGGAGACCTGGTTTTGAGTTCCCTCTTGTTTATCTTGGCTCTCGAGCTAGCTATCCACTTTCTCCCCCTGTACAGTTACATCATTTCAAGGGGGCTTTCAGAGCTAACGTGGGGTACGATGGCCACTGTCTGTCACCACAGAGTAGCCACTGTAAGACGTCACATGCACCCCTGAGTTCCTATCCCAGTGGTCAGGCCTGTTTGGTGGCCTAGGGTCCCAATAACAGGAGAACTCCGAACCATTGGCTTCCCACCTGCCCAGAGAGTAGGGTTCCATGCTTTGAATCTCCACGAGACTCTACAGGGCCTGCACACTGTGTTTGGGTCACTATTGCCCTTCATGTTTCCTGCTGAGGCAGAAGCTTGCTTTGCTCCCTCGGAATGTGGTTCACACATCCAGTTAACCTGGTAGGCTCCTGGCTGTGCTGAGCCTGCGAAGACATGGGGCTGTGCCACATGCCTTTTGTGCCACATGACTCTCATAAAAAAGCCATGCCTCTTGTGGATAGTTTCACAAGAAAGCTAAGAGTTTCTAGGAAGGCAGCCTTAACCTCGGTTTCCTAGAATGGTGAGGTCAGCATCTTTGAGAAGTCCACTGAGGTGCCATTTCGAGGGGGAGGGAGCAGAGTGCAGCGTGGACAGCAGAACATGGGGTCTAGTCATCAGGAGAGAGAATACACTAAGATCTCCCAGAATCTGGGGGAAAGGCAGGCACCTGGCCAAGTCTCCTATGCCCTGCAGAGGGCTCTCTGACAATAAAGACCGCCCCTCCACACACACCCACACCCACACACGCACACATGCTAAGCACAGGGCATGCAAGTGAGAAATGCTGGGCTCGGTTACTCATCACTAACCACTTGGAACCACTCCACAAAGGCAGCCAGCCAGGAGAGTAGCCGCAGAGCCTGGTGCCCTGAGGAGGGTGTGAGGGATGGGAGGAAAAGATGCTTTCTGGGCAGAAAAGGTCCTGGTGTTTTGAGCAACTCAGCAGGACAGACCTGGAAGTCCAGGGAGGATTTGGGCCAGTGTGCAGAGAAGGAAGGCAGAGCCATTTTCATCCTCCAGAGATGCCAAACCTTAAAGCAATGACATCCAAAGCCTTTCAGAAGAGAGAACAGGAGAGACGAAGGGAAAAGGCAGAAGTAAGGATTAAGCAGCTTGCAAACGTGCTGTGAGCGTCTGAGTTCCGCATCCTAGCGCACTGTCTGACAGCTGTTTTGGCGGGAACATGTGCGGACTGCCATGCATACCTGATTTTTCACTGCTGAGACAAAGTTTCCTTTCTTCCGCCAGTCCATGGAGGAGGGGTAGGGGCCAGTACCACGGAGGTAGTTACTTTTGGTGGCTGAACAATTCTGAAACAACCAAACACATTATTTTCAAGGAAAATATAATTAAAATAGAATTTTAAAAGGGTCTGAGAAGCCTGGGGAGATGGTTCAGTGGGTAAAGTGTTTACTGTACACAAATGAGGACCTGAGTCCTCACAGCTGTCTGACTTTGTAACCACAGTACAGGGGGGCAGGGAGCAGATCCTGGGGACTTGAAGATCAGTTAGTCTAGCCAATGGATGAGCTCCAGGTTAAGACAGAAGCTTGAGTGTGGTGGCACAGGCCTTTAATCCTAGCACCCAGAGGTAGAGGCAAGTGGGTCATCATGAGTTCAAGGCTAGCCTAGTTTACATAAAGAGATTGAGACTGGCCAGGGCTACATAATGAGATCTTGTCTGAGCAAAAAATGGATTTTTTTTCCTTTGAGAGAGATGGCTCAGCACTGAGCAGTTAAGGGCCCTTGTTCTTTCTGAAGACCCTTCCCAGCACTCACATCAGACTTACAACTGTAACTTCAACTTCAGGGGATCAATACCATCTTCTGGCCTCCATGAGCACACACATACATATGATACACACACACATACAAAGGCACACATACGTGTACACCTAATTACATAAAAAATAAATAATGAAAAATAAGGTGGAGGGCATTAGAGGAAAATAGGGATAATAACCTGTGGCCTCCTTATGTGTACATGTCTATGTGTAGGCAAATGTGCTCACACATCACCCATCATACACACATACACTACACATATGACTACAGCACACAATACACCATACACATATATACCATATCACATACATCACACACACATCCACCACACATGTGTATCAACCATACACACATACACCCTACACACATACATCATACACACACACCACACATGTGCATCCGCCACGCATGTATATCAACCATACACACAATACACCATATGCATACACACTATTCACAATACATCATACACACATGCACCATACACACATACACCATGCACATATACATTGTACACACATGCATCATACACATGCATCCATCACATGTGTATCCACCATATACAAGCACATACCACTTATTAAGTCTCAAACCCTGGGACCGAGGTGCCTATTTAACATATCCAAGCAGTCCTGGCTGCCAGGTTCTCCTAGCATCCCTCAGTCCCTACTTATTACAGGGTGTGGCTGGCATACCCTGCCCTCTACCCTGAACTCTCCAGCCCAGGGACTGGGCTGTCCTTCCCCCAGAGGCTCTTCCCTAAATAATCCAGTCATTTTGGTTTCCTACCCTCTTTCTTACCTTTTGCCCTCTTGGTTGCTGCACCTGGTTTCCCTCTCTTCTTTCTCTTAACCGCTGAGCCATCTCTCCAGCCCTATGCTCTTGCTCTTATCTACAATAAATTTTCAACTCCACCATACCTAGGAGCAGTCACATCCTTTTTATTTTATTTTTTTTATTCACCACACACACCATATACATATACCACACAATATGCATCAACCACACAAATGTATATATATATACTACATACAGTCAAGCACACATGCACACGCACATACCAAAGGGGATGAGAAATGAAAATTTGGTCACACATCCACAGTCCCAGCACTTCTGAAGTAGATGTGGGAGGATCAGGAGTTCAAGCCTTGGTTACATATCAAGATCCAGGCCAGCCTAGCCTACAAGAAACCCTAGCTCAAAAAAAAAAGTATCTGAGATTCACCTTTAACTGGGCATCTATATTATATTTTATCTGCTGCTTCTCAATCATGGGTTCCTGTTGTTAAAGCCAGAGCCTGGGACTAAGGGCCTGCTGAGAGAGATGGATCTTCCTGCTCTCTCCAGGAATCCTGGGACACCCCTAGGCATGGCTGGGGATAGGACTGAATCTAGCTGGAAACACAGTAGGCTTAATGTTTATTTCATGGGTGCAGACAAAATTATCCAGATTGATTTATAAGGAACTGCTGTGGGATACTGGTTTTCTATACCGTAAAGATTTGTTGCTATATTCCTTTAATAAAATGCTGATTGGCCAGTAGCCAGGCAGGAAGTATATAGGCAGGGCGACCAGAACAGAAGAATTCTGGGAAGAGGAAAGACTCAGTCTGCAGTTGTAACCCAGACACAGAGGAAGCAAGATGAAAATGCCTAGCTGATAAAAGGTACCAAGCCACGTGGCTGACACAGACAAAAATTATGGATTAATGTAGTATGTAAGACTTAATAAGACGCCTAAGCTAATAGGCCAACTAGTTTGTGATTAATGTAGACCTCTGCGTGTTTCTTTGGGACTAAACAGCTGCAGGACCAGGCAGGACAAAAACCTCTGTCAACAAGGAACTACACCAACCTGAGGCTCTGACCAGAGATATTTGCGTTTTATTTCAGCAAAGCTCATGTCTGAAAACTGGTTCAATCCCACTGAAAAAGAGAAGGAAAAACAAACCAAGCAAAACTACATGAAAAAGAGGCCATAGTGAATTAATAATAAACAAACAAAAAGCAAGAGCCCTTGTGTACCCATGTTCTAGTTAGAGCCACTACAACTTGGCTCCTGTAAAATTCTACATTTCATATGATTCAATAGCAAGGCCAACTGATACTGTGCCTCAGAGCTGCTCAGGCTGACAGAGGCACCCCAGAGTTGGTGGATGCAGCGATCTGAGGTACAGCCCAGGCACCTGCTGTTTTAGATTCCCACTGTGAAACTGATGAGCACCCAGGTAAAGAGCCACCATACCTGTGTAGCATCTTCCCAGCCTCCCCACAGCCAGTGTTCACTGCAACCCAGCCAGTTCCATACTGTCATGTCCTCTGTAAGTTAGCCCCTGTTCCATGCAGGAACGGCAGCTCATGCTTGCTGCTCAGAGTCCCTTTAGCTGAGCTGTCATTATTTCTCAGTGACTGCAGTGGTCATGCTAGATGTGTTTCTAGTGTCCCTCACCTGGAGTGAAATTGGGTGACTCCAGAGACCGCTCATGGGCTCAGAACAGTCTGAGAGTCGAGGTCTCGCAGCAACCTAAATAGATCTAGGATGTATGGCACCTTCAGAGGGCAAGTGGGGGGTTGGAGGGGCAGAGCTCCTCTAGAACCTTTTGTAGACTTCACAACTTCCACAGAGGGTTGCCAGTACTATCTAAATTTATATCCTTTTCAGAGCTATTATCTGAGGTTCACCAAAGACATTCTCAGAGTCTGAGCCCCTGCTCTCTACGCCCAGTATCCCTGAGAGGACCCTTTCACCAGCCAGTGCCACTATTTTCTTTCCAGATCTGAGATGTTTCCACCCCTCCTTCTCTCAGAGGCCTGGGGGAAAAGGGACTCCCCAGTACTTTTAAATGTGTGATTCCTCTGGTTGTGGGCTTGTATCTTCCTCCAGTTGTTGGCAAACATATGCAGTCTGTAGTTGTACTCCACCGAGCTGTATGTCTTTTGGTGCTAAAACAAAACACAGCAGCAACAAGTCATGAGAACAGGTGAAGCTTACCAGAGGGAGTCTTTTTAGAGATCCCCTACCGCCCAAGATTCCTCCACAGTGTCATGTATGTATGTAGGCTGGTCTAATGTCCCTAGACAAGATGATCATGAACATCTAGGCTTCCGATCCTACCTCCACTTCCCAAGTGTTGAGATTACAGGCGTATATCACCATGCCTGGGTTACATGGGGCTGAGGATCAACGCAGAGTGCATGCTAGGCAAGCATGCCACCTGCTGAGCTGCATCCCCATGCCATGGGCGTTTTCATTCTGTCACTCTCAGGACAGATCTACAGTTAGATGGGGCTCCGTTCTTGTTCTTTACTGACAATATCAGGAAGTTACAAAGCAATCCTTTATGTTCAGGGACCTGTGGCCAGAGTGAAGACCATGCAACTGTCAGGACATCCATTAAGAGTTCAGGAGACCCCATTGAGGAGAGCTGCCAAGCTCAGGTGGCCTGTGGACACTGCGGCTCATAGCTGAGCCAAGTGTATGGCAGAACCCATCATTTTCAAAACTGCACATGCTACTGTTCTCAAAAGATTCTGCAGCCTCTGTACAAAGTGCTCCAAATACAAATTCCAACAATGAAGCAAAGGCATGAAAGTCTTCTGCCAGGCTCCTCCCAGGGCACCACTATTTGGAAGTTTATTTCACGGTGCTCTTTCTGGAGCTTGGTCATTTTGAAGTATGGAAAGACCCAGGACAGAAGAAGGTTGGAAAATCCCTGTCTTTTCTCTCAAATCTGATACAATTCAGTTTGCAAACAGGAAGCTTTGTGACAAGAGAAACTTCAAAAGAAGAAGTGGGCGACTGACCTGTGTCATCCATGACTTAAAGTGAAACTTTTCTGTGAAAAAAAAAGAAAAAGAATTAGGTCTGCATGTGCCTTGTGATCATGTTGAGTCTACAGCTAAGTAGGGCACTGAAGAACTGACTTGCATTTTATTTCATTTACTTATTATTTTTCACTTTTTATATTACTATTATTATTATTATTTGATGCAGGGTCTCACTCTGTAGACTTGGCAGGCCTCATGGAGATCCATCTACCTCTGTCGTAAAGTGCTGGAATTAAAGGTGTGCCACCAGATTCAGCTGATTTCATTGCAAAATACCGAAGAGGTTGATGTGGGTTAGCTATTGCTTGAGTACAAAAAGGAACTCAAACACTTTCTGCTCTTTTACCACAAGAAATTTTAAGAAACCGCTATCTCTGTGTGGTATATGGGGTGGGTGTGTAAGCATGTGCGCATGTATATGGGGTGGGTGTGTAAGCGTGTGCGCATGTATGAAGGCCAGAGGTTGGCATTGGATGTCACTATCTAACTCTCCACCTTATTCCTGAAGACAGTGTTGAGAACCACCTGAAGCTCAGTCATTTGGCTACACTGGCTGCCCCAAAAGCTCTGGGATCCTTCTGTTTCTGCCTCCTGCCTCCCAGCACCGGGGTTACAGGTGTGTGCCCCGACACCCGGCTTTTTGGTGTGGGGGTTAGGGATCAGAATTCAGGTTCAGGTTCTCATACTTGTATCACAAGCACTTTACCCACTGAGCACCCCCCACCAGTGGTGTGTGTGTGTGTGTGTGTGTGTGTGTGTGTACATGGGCACACGTGTGTTCATCAGAAGACAGCTTTTGGGAGTTGGTTCTTTCCTTCTACCATGTGGATCCCACAGAGCACAGGTCCTCCAGGCTGGGTGGTAACTGTCTGTAGAAGCAGAGATCAGCCAAAGTACAGGCTTCTAGCTCCCATGCTGCAGGGAGGGCGACCTGAGGTGAAGTAGCTGTCTTTGAGTTATTTCTATCTCTTTAACTACCCCTTCACGCACAATCCAGGAAATAATACCAGTAAAATTTATTGGTTCATCAAGTTGGACTTTGGTGGCATTCTGACTTTGATCAATCATTGGTTCCCTACTAGGGATGAGTAGATGTGGTTTTGTTTTGTGTTTTGTTTCTTTCTTTTCTTTTTCTTCTTTTTTTTTCTGGTTTTTCAAGACAGGGTGTCTCTGTGTAAGAGCCCTGGATGTCCTGGAACCCACTCTGTAGACCAGGCTGGCTTCGAACTCACAGAGATCCACCTGTGTCTGCCTTCTGAGTGTTGGGCTTAAAGGTGTGCACCACCCCTGCCAGCACAGCAATGTGAAGCACAGCAATGCCACTGCTGCGTGGCATTTACAGCTCAATCCATAAGCCACAGACCGGCTCTAGCAGCTAAACCAGGACCTTTTCTCTCGGGAAGAAAAACGTAGTTCTTCAAGACAGGTCCCCAGGCTCAGGGAATTCCAAACCCTGGTTAAGGGCCTGCTGTGCCTGAAGCCTTCAGAGAAGACAAACCCCAGCCCAGACTAGGCTCTGCAGCAGGCAGAAGTTGATGGCTGTGTCTCTTGTGGGGTTTTCAAACCAATGAAGAGAAGAGAAAGTCCCAGAATTTCTCATAGAGGGTTGGTGGATGAGAACACAGATGACCTTAGGGGAACCTCAAATCCATCCTAAGCTTACAATGACTGTTCATTTTATTAATTAGTTAATTTTTTACATGTGTATGTGTGTACAGAGAGTGTGCAGTATACGGTACACTGTATAAGATTGGAGATGTCATGTTGTCCCCAATCACTCTCCACTTTACTGAGGCAGGTGTCTTTAGGTGAGCTTGGAGCTCACAGTAATCTAGCTAGCCTGCTTACCCCAGGGTCCCCCATCATTGCCTCACATGCTGCCATTATACACGGCTGCCGTGCCTGGGTAGCTTTTTCATAGTTTCAGGGATCAGAACTCTGGCTATCAGGCCTGTATACCAAGTGCTTTTCTGACTGAGCTATCTCTCTAAAAGGAATGCTTTTATGACTAGGACATGGCACCTGCTGGGGTGGGGGATAGAGGCAAGAAGGTCAGGAGTTCAAGCTCATCCTTGGCTAGTAGTGCATTAGAAACAGAACAATGAGAACCAAAAGAGGGTGGAGGGGAATTACAAGGTCCCATCCCTAGGCTATTAACAGTTACTGTAGCCCCTGATAAGGTGCCTGTGTTTCTATAAATAACCTTAATAAAAGCCATGGAGTCACAAAGAGATTTAAAGTGGGAGAGAGAGAGAAAAGGGACAAGCTGGCAAGAAGGAAGTGGGAGGGGAACAATAGAGGGTAATGAATGCTGAAGTATGATTAGAGTATGTTAAATACATGTATGAAAACATAATAATGAAACCCATCATTATGTTTGATTAATATATGCTAATAAAATCATTAACAAAAAGAAAGTATAGTTTTTATGTTCTACTGAAAGACCAACAGCCGGGCTTGGAAACCACAGCCCCCACCTACTCTTGAGCCAAGGGTTTTGACTGAAGGACTCTTTACACTTGAATGATTGGCAGGCAGGACGTGTGTGTGTGTGTGTGTGTGTGTGTGTGTGTGTGTAAGAACAGCTGCACCTGAAACTCATTTAACTACTAACTTCACAGCCCATAAATAAACATCTATTAGAACAAGCTACCTGGGGCTGCTTTTGTCCCACAAGCCGGCCTTTAAGAGTTGCTACAGAGACCAGCGTTGTATAGAACCAAAATATCTGCCAAGTTAGGGCTACTTTTCTGATCCAGCTCTCTCCGCACACCACACACACTAGGGTTGAAACTGCTGTGGGCACAGTGTGTTCCTTAGGGCAGGGAGTATACACCAGCATACCACATACTAACAACCAAGGCAGGGAGATCCCTGGGGGCCAAGTCCACGGAAAGAGCCAGCACAGGCTGGGATGTCTTGTGACAGGGCAAGAAAGTTCTGCGTTCCCAGCTGTCCCAACTGGAGGGCAGAAAGAGCTGAGGGCTGCTGTATCGTGGCCTGGACAAGACAGACTCTGGGCCCCCACGGGCCTGTCTCTCGGATCAGGGTCCCCCGAAACCACCCCAGCTCCCTGTTCCTCCTCCGGTGCCCCCAGAGCCCTGAGCCCCGCTTTCTCCCACGTACCTATGGCGTTCACGGTCAGCTCGGCGGTGGCCCGGGCACTCAGCAGGCATGCCCCGGCGCACAGCAGCGACAGCGCTGCCCACATCTCGGCGCTCAATGCCCGGCCCAGTGGAGCGCCCTAGGAGCCCAGCCGGCAGGAGGGAGGTGGGGCGACGCCAGCCTCCGCCCTGGAGACGCTGGTTACTTCCCCGCCCCCTCCCTCCTCGGCACTCCTGATCTTTTCCTGGAAGGGAAGGGCCCGAGCCTGGGCCTGATGGCTGGTCGCAAAACCCCATCTTTATGGGAGTTCATTAACCATAGCTCCCTGGCCTTCCCCAGGGCTTGGAATAAAGGAACAAGAGGGCTGTCGCTACTGCTTCCGACAGACTTCTGGGTTTGTTCTGAGGAAATCACACTGTACCTACTTGGCCCTTTTCTTTTCTTTTCTTTCTTTCTTTTTTTTCAAGACTTAAGGAGGAAATAGACACATTTACATTTAAGGTCTTCATAGGAAATAAACAGACAAAGCACGTTTTGAGCTAAGGAGCCTTGTCAGGATTCCTCTGAAGGAGAAAAGGGAATTTATCCATTTATCCAACACAACAGCAGACCTGGCACCCTTGGACTCCGGGTTATCCCCACTTGTATCCATTGTATCATTGCCCTGCCAAATGATGTGGTTTTTTTTCTTCATATTTTACAAATGGGGAAACTGAGCCCTTAGGAGTAGAAGACACTAGTTTTCCCCACAGGTAGTCTGAGCATTTTTTTTTTCAAGACAGACTTTCTCTGTGTAGTGCTGGCTGTCCTGGAACTCACTCTGTAGACCAGCCTGGCCTCAAAGTCACAGAGATCCGCCTGCCTCTGCCTCCCAAGAGCTGGGATTAAAGGCATGCACCACCCCTGCAGGGTTACTGTAGCATTAAGACTGCCTCTGAGGCAATTCTGTTTTATCACCTCCAGTGAAACCCAGGCTGTCCTGGAATTTGTCATCTTCCTGCTTCAGCCTCCTGAACCTTCTTCCCCTGAAAGTCTTTGGTCAGACTCTGCCTTTCAGGTTCCAGAGGAACAGATTCCAGGAGTTTGTTTAAAAACAAAAAACTGTTTGGTCTAGTGCAGTGGTCCTCAACTTGTGGGCTGTGACCCTTTAGGAGGGTCAAATGACCCTTTGAAGGGGCTCACCTAAGGCCATCACAAAACATAGATATTTTCATTATGACTCATAACAGTGGCAAAATTACAGTTATGAAGTAGCAATGAAAATAATTTTATGGCTGAGGTACTTACTGTATAAAAGGATCACAGCATTAGGAAGGTTGAGAACCGCTGTTTTAGTGTGTCTGACCAGTTCTCAGAAGTTTATTTAAGCAGCCTCAGGGCTAAGGATGTAACTCAGTAAGTATGGCCCAACATGCACGAGGATCTAGTTTCAGTGTCTAGTATTGTCAGAAACACACACATACACACACACACACACAACCAAACCAGGAGTCACCAGACAAAGGCATGTCTCTCAGGTGGTCTGGACAGCAGATGGACATGGAATCTACACAGAAATCACTTATCACTTCTGACAGGTCCTGGAACACAGGTCCAAGAACAGATACTAAGCAAAGGGCTCCCATTTTAGGACTTCTGACTTGATGATTCTGTGAGAAAAATATGCAGTTAAAACCATGATTCAGTTTTGAATTTTGAGCTCTTTCTAGGCCAGCAGCTCCTGTCAGCCGAGAGATACTGAAGGGAAACAGCTGACATTCTGAAGCAAACTGTATGAGGCAAATTGCGTGAGCTGTTTTGGTCTTTATTATGTAATGGACTTTATGTCAAATGGTCTTGCCCAACTGTCAGCTAATGTGGGTCTTCTGAACACATTTCCAGTAGGCTGGACTAAACTCTGATGGTTGCTAAGTTGGATATAAAGTAAAATGCGCTATTAATTTATAGTGTTCTCAATCATGGAAGTTGAGGAGCACTTGTATTTTATTTTACACACACACATATATATCCAAGCACATGTATAAATGCACTTTCAAGTGTGGGCACATGTGTGTACAGCTGTGTCATGCAAGCAAATGTGCACACGCATATGGAGGACCAAAGTTGCCTCTAGGTGTCTTTCTTAATCAATCTGCTTTATTTATTGATCAGATTCTTGCCTGCCAGCTTGCTATGGTTGATCTCCTGTGTCTACCTCTTGAATGCTGCCATTACATAGAAGGCACCATACCTGTCTAAGTTTTGGTGGGTTCTGGGAATCTGAACCCTAGTACTCTCAGACACTCAGACTTGTGCTATCTTTGCAGCTCCTGCACGTGTACTTCTGATAAAGCAGATGCCCTTCTGGAAGCGAGCTCTGCTTTGAGGACAGTGTCTTTGGAGCAAAGCTGCATGGTTGGTTACTCTTTGTAAATCCCTGGCCTGAAGGTGGTGTCTTCTGTTGCAGATGCCCTCCTACCCCGCAGTTGTGCTGGGACTGCCTCATTCCTCTGTCACCTTGACCTCCTGGAGGGAAGCAGGATTTAAAGGCTCTGAATACTGAAATGGCCCAGGTCTGGCCTCATGACTTAATGATTACAGATCATCCAGAGAGTAGAGGCCCCTGGGATAGCCAGAGTAGAGGGCACCTAATCATCCCCCATGTCACCTGAGCAATTGACTTGCTTTCTAAGAGCCTCGGTTTCCTCATCTACAAAATGAGTAAGTGTCCTTGTCTCCCAGCAGGTTAAATATAGTCAGCAAGAAAAACGTTGCATTGCTCCAAGTGTGATACTGGAATGGTAAATGACCACATGTGGGCTTTACCAAAACCCAATGCCCTCTGTGTCTTGAGCTCGTGGGCCCTGCTTTGAGAGTGAGTTTGTCTGCCCTACTAGAGTCAGCTGGCTGCTGCCTTTGCACCCATGAGGCGTCTTCTTCATGGATCTTGGCTTTTGTGCCTCTGCAGTGGCTACGCTGAAGGCTGGGACTGGTGGCAGAGCCTTGTGGGGACAGGCACTCAGTAGCATCTACAGGTCCCTTTCTTCAGGTTATCTGGTCAAACACATTCTTAGTACTGCTGGGAAGGGGCTTTACATCTGAAATTAAGTCCAAGACAATTGACTTTAAAACAGGGTCATCTTGGGATTCTTGTAATCACAAGGCCCTCAAAGGCAGAATGTTGTGGGGTATCCAGCAGAGAAGACTACTCGGATATCAGTTTAAGCCAATAGAAAGTCTTCATTAGCCAGTTGGCTTCTCCACTGAGTATTTGGGATCCCAGTGAAGACCCAAGCCTTTCTTAGGGTGAACTTTTAGGCACAAAAACCATATTCTGGGTTGACATACTTCAGTTAACCAGAATAGTTAGCCAGAAGCAGAGCTACAGATTTAGAGACTTACCCAGAATTGTGGACTTTAATGAATTAGGTTTTTGTTTTCATTTTGGCAGGTGGTACTTACTGTCTACATGCTGAGTTTTATGGTACTTTCATCATGGTGTCAGTTGTGCTAAGTCTTGGAACCTACTAAGGTCTGGGGTGCTCTTACAGGAAGAGGAACAGAGGTGAAGTAGAAAATTAGGTAAGAGAAAGTCAGAAGAGGAGGAAAAACGGGACAGAGAGGAGAGGCTGGGGACATAACTCGGTAGAGTATTTGCCCAACATGTGCTAACCCCTGGGTTTAGTCCCTAGCACTAGTCAGGTGGTAGTAACACATGTCTTTAATCCCAGCACTTAGGAGGCAGAGGCAGATGGACCTTGAATTCAAGGCCAGCCTGGTCTACAGACCGAGTTCCAAGATGGCCAGGGCTACACAAAGAAACCCTGCCTTGAAAGACAAAACAAAATCCCAAAACCAAACAAGCAAAACCCCTAGTACCATATGAGATGGAACATGGTGGTATATATGTGTAATCTCAGCACTCAAGAGATAGAGGCAGGGAGATCAGAAGGACAAGGTCATCCTTGCTTATATAGACAGCCTGAGAGCCCAGCCTAGGCTACAATAGATCTATGTGAAGAAAAAAAAAAAGGGAGGGGGAAGGTGACATAGGAAGTGAGCCAGACAGTTTGGAACCATGAAACAAACTCTTCTTGCTTGCTATGGATGGCTTTCCAGAGAGCACAAGCCAAGAAAGCAGATGGCTTTATGGGTTGGGAATGGCCTTGCTTGACTCCAGTTAGGGGCCCCGAGTTCTATGACAACCCAGCATGGAGTTCTGTCAACAATCTGAGTTTAGAAGATAATTTGCCTCTAGATCCTTGAGAAAGGAGAACTCTGGCTGGGATTTTGATTTTGGCTGTGGAAACCTCAGGCAGAGAGACCCACAAGACCATGTGATTTCTGAAACACAGGCTGTTGGGGAATACAAGTATGTTACTTTCAGCCTCTAGGTCTGAACAGGGATTATGTAGCAATAGGGAAGTGATACACGCAGTCAAGTGCCTTCCACTGGTGACAAAAGGGCTGGGCAGAGCATAAAACGGTTAGAACGTGGCTGGGCAGTGGTAGCACACGCCTTTAATCCCAGCACTTGGGAGGCAGAGGTAGGCAGATCTCTGTGA
>LOJH01021552.1:642-11549 GCA_001685095.1 Ellobius talpinus
AAAAATTGTGTGTTTACAACATCTTAAGTGGTTGAAAAATGATCATTGTTGTTAAGCTCATATTTGAAATTACCCATTGTTCATTATCAACAAGTGTAACTTGTAACAGTAACAATTTTCAATGGTAGGATTTTCTGTGTGAGTTTCTGAGCCGTGCCTCCCTGCTCACCCCAGTTAACACTCACCTGTAGATTCTTGCCCAATGAAGGTCAGCAGGAGCCCATTGGGGCAAGATACGTTTAGATTTTGAAAGGTGGGAACATAAGGAGTTTCCTGTACAACAATCTCTGGCTCTACTTCTTCCTGTACATAATTCTGTACATGAATAAGAGCTTGTCATTTTCTAAATGAGACACTGTTATTTTGCTCAAGCAAGGATTTCTCAAACAATACAACTGTGGGTAAGGAAGGAGGCTCTGAAACAGATTCTAAAAAAGATGCAAGAATCTTCATTGTCATCAAGCTTTTACTCTACTTGCTGACTGGCACATAACAAGATGTGACAAAGAATAGCATCAAATGTAACATTTTCCCTGAGAAGGTGGCATTAAAGAGAGATCACTGTGAAAATATTTATTGACCAAATTGGGATTTGAATGGTACCCCTATTTGGATGTGTAGGATATGGGCAACACTATGGTGTGAGTGTTGGCATCCTCCCAAACTCAGATGATGGAACTTGATGCTCGAAATGATGGCATTAAATAGGCCTTTGAGGAACTGATTAAATCCTAAGACTTGGATTTCGGGATTGGGATTCAGGTCTTTATTAAAAAGGCATTGAATGGAAAGGGTTAACTTTTTCTGTAAAGTGATGGAACACAGAAGGTTCCATCTGCAGGGAGGAACTTGCTCTCATGAGACATAGAGTTGGCTAACACCTGCTTTTGGACTCCCCAGTCTCCATTTGAGCAATTAATTTCTGTTGTTTGTGAGTTACTTGGTCTAAGATATTTCGTGATAGTAGTTGAAAGAGATTAATGTAGTGTTGGGGAAAACCAGCAACCCTGTTGATGTATGTGTGTGAGTGTGTGCATGTGTATGTGTGTGCATGTGTGTGTGTGTGTGTGTGAGAGAGAGAGAGAATAATTAGAGAAGAGGAGACCAGGTATTTTGACAGAGAGGTTGAAAAGAGGCAAGGGAGGACTTGGAAAGAGAGTGTCGGGAGACAGCGCAATTTCATTTTAGTTGTAAAAAGTAACTTTGCCGTAAAAAATTAGAGTCTGTAGCCATGCTCATCTACCTTCTTCTCTTCTTTCGGGTGTTCCTCTTCTTTAAGGGACTCTTTGGGTTTTTCTTTGCCCTTTATTTTCGCTTTCCCTTTGCCTTGAGGGACAGTCAGTAGAGTGGGAATCACAGTTGCAGTCAGAGCTGAAGGGATATTCATCATTGTGTCCAGGTTGGAATCCGTAACCTCTAGAAACAGGAAAAGGGGAAAATGAAAAAATTAAATATTCATATTTCATATGCATGTTAAATGACACATCTCAAGGTTTTGTTCAAGTTGGCATTAACCTTTGCTATGTGAAACGCGTTTTACCGTTTGAATGCATTTCCGAGAAAACAGTGTTTTGAAAATCAGATTGTAGTTAGGAAATTTGAAACTCTTTACGCTTTAGTGTGGTTGATAGTCAAGTCATTATCTCACGTGGTCTCGCTTTCCAGTCTGTTGCACATACTACTAAAGTATTCTTTATTTAGTTCTGAAATAAGTTCATAAGACATCCTGAAAGTCCTAGATTCACAAGTAAGACCAGCACTGAGACAACAGAACCCGCGGATACATCAAACATGAGCTAACACAAACAAGGGCATCCAACAAAGATGGATTATTTTGTCTAAGGTGAGTGAAGTAGTTTCCCTGGAGGCAATCTATTGTCTTCTGGGTTTTAGAGGTTTGGGAGTTCTAAAGGGCTGATGAGAGGTCACACTGTGTGTGTGTGGGGGGGAGTCTAGGGGGTCCAGAAGACTCCTTTATCTTGTCATCTGTTTTCTTGCAGGATCCAGCATGCCTCTTCTTTGACCTCTCTTTACCATTCTGGTCAATCTAATCCCCCACCACCAACTCGTTCACCCATTTCAGTGCAGTGGATGCTTCCAGGTCCCAGGCTCTCCGTGTTCTCAAGTCTGGCCACCGTAATAATTACTCACAGAATTTTAAGCAAATGCCCAGGTCTTCCTCTGACCTACTGGGTCAGGTTCCCGGGGGAGGAGGCCTAGATAGATAGGTAAGTGTGTAAAGTACTACTTGACTGTCATGTGCAGTCTGAGCTGTGCATATATTAGATGTGATCTATCTTATTCACTTTGAGGGCTCCAAGTGTCATATATGTGCTGACTCTACAATGACCATAGTAGGCACGTCCTTTCTTCTCAGCTCTGGATCCATATTTCTGCTTTTAGACACCTCTTGCTGTGGTTCTAGAGACATTTTAAACTTTTAAGAAACAAAGTTATGATATTCACAGCAATCTGAAGAAGAGGAGCTGAGGTCAGGAGGTACGATGGTCAGTCATCATAATCTATACCCGCCCAGAGTTTTAAAGCTAGATGGCATAGAGATTACCTATTGATTTTGCAATGTTTAAAAAATATCTACTGTAGTTAGATACCTTCAAAGTTTGTAGGAATTCACAAATTTCTTAATTGGCTATAGGTAAAGTGACATATTATTCTATGGTTTGAAAGGAAATAGCTTCCAGTTGGAAAACTGTTTCTTGAAAGTGGATCTGTGAAGTCCTCCAAGACGTTTAATGAATGGCCCCCTTTCGACTAATGTCCTGAAGTACACTGGGCCTGAACTACAGTGAGATTTTATTCATGTTTTAATAAATAAAGCTAGCCTGAAGATCCAAAGGTAAAACTAAAGCACTAGAGGCCAAGCAGTGGTGACACACACTTTTAATCCCAGGATTTGGGAGGTAGAGGCAGATAGATCTCTGTGAGTTCAAGGCCACCTTGGGCTATAAAAGATCAAAGCAGAAACAGACCCAGGTGGTGGTGGCTCACACTTTTAAGCCCAGCCCTAAAGGGCAATATAAGGCAGGAGGATGCAGAGGCTCAAGGCTCAGTCTGCAGTCACCCAGCCTTGGAAGAGGGAAGACTTCTCTGGTGTGGCTGTTTTGCTTGTCTAATCTATAGCTTGAACCCCAATATCTGTCTCTGGCTTTTTATTATTCATGCTACACAGAAGTTCTACTGTCACAGGACTCATAGAAATATTCTTCTGTAGAAACCCAAAGGGACTCCCCAGAAGACCATGTTTTCCTTGCACCAAACCAACAGAATTACTTTCATGGACTAGTTAGTAAAGATGATCAGAATACACACATGTTTGTAGAAGTGACCATGTGAAAGATCACTCAAACAATAAAAGGAATTTGAAAGTGAAAGCACTGCTATTTGATGTTGAGGAAAAACTGTACATTTGCACATCTATGTGTGAATGCCCCCCCCGACTCCATACATTACATATCTCCACATTGCAGGAAAATCTATGTGAAGCATTAAATCAGAAGAGCAGGTGTGTTTGCTGATAGGGGTACAAGCTGAGGATGTCAGGGACCTCCACCCTGGGACAAGTTGAGGATGTCACAGAACTCCACCCTGGGACAAGCTGAGGATGTCAGGGACCATCGTCCTGGGACAAGCTGAGAATGTAAGGGACATCCGTCCTGGGACAAGCTGAGAATGTAAGGGACATCCACCCTGGGACAAACTGAGGATGTCAGGGACCACTGTCCCAGGACATTTCCCGTTCTGTACAGTGTGTGCAACTCACCTGGTGCCATCCCATTTGCTCCATAGTAACTGATTGAGAGGCACATCCCATTTTCTAAGGTGGCAGAAAATGATCCAAACTTGCTGACAACTTCATTCTCTACCTGTGATGTTTCTAAAAGACAAAATCGTATCAAGGATATATTTCCATTTTTCTCAAGAAGTGTAAGCAGAATTCAGTGGAAATTCTGGGAATGGGGGTCTTAGCTCTTCTAATATCATTCATTTAAAAATAATTGATTTGGCTCTTACCAAGGATTCAGGGAAGTGAAGCAGAGTTCCAGGGGTGGAATGTGAGACTCTTGTTTGAAGGGCTTTGGGTCAGAATGAAGAGAGGATATAAACGAGTTAATGGCTTAGCCATATGCTGGTTATCGATCTGAGACCATTCCCATGACTTTTCAAATGAAACCCACCAGGTCAGTCGGAGTTTCTTCACATTTAAAAACACTTTCTGAAATCCCCACATTTATAATCTCATACATTTTCAAGCACAATTGGAAATGGTTTTAATCAAGCAGAAGTTTTAAAAGAAGATTTGTTAAAACACACATTCTTGAGGCATATGAGAAGGAGCACAAACTTTCTATTTTATTTCCATTTTATCATCTGCTCCATCACCATATAATAAAACGGGGGAGCGTTGGTTTAAAATGCTGCAACACACGAAGAGATTATTTCCTGACTGAGAATTTCTGAATGCTCAGTGGGGCAACAACACAAAAGGATACTGCTTCATGAGAATGAAAAGATAATTCACAATCTGGGAGAAAATGTTTGCTAAAGACACATCTGGCAAAGGGCTGTTATGTAAAACATACAAGAACTCTTACTCGGCAATAGAAAACAAGCCGAGGAAGAACTAGCCCAAAGCCCTCTGTAGACACCTAGCCGAAGAAGACACACAGAATATAAGCATAGGAACAGGGGTTCAATGTCATATATTGTCAGGGAAATGCAAATTAAACCAATGAGGAAAACAAGGCCCCTGTCAGAATGGAGAAAACCCCAAATGGGGACAACACTGAAGACTGGGAGGATTGGAATAACAAAGCTCTCATTCTGAACTGAAAGACTGTTTGAGGGATGCTTAGAACATCACTTTCTGTCTTACCCTACGAGCCAGCAGCCATGCTCTCTGCTTTTTACCCAGAGTGGTTAAAATTTATGCCCCCACATAAAGAAAAACATGTACAGATATGAATGGCACTTTCATTCATAACTGCCCAAATGTGGAGACAAGCAAGATGTCCTCCAGTTGGACAGTGGCTAAATAAACTGGAACACCCAGATAATCATGTATTATTTAGTGATAAGAAGGAATGAAAATAAGCTGGGAACATAGCTCAGTTGTAGAACACTTTCTAGAACATACGAGAGGGCATGATAAAAATTTGATTGTGTAGTTTTAAGTAAGAAAAAAAGGGCAGCTAGAACACATGTTCAGCAAAGTATAAATTATGGAAAATAGAGTTTAAAATGCACATTTGCTGTGATTTAAAAACATCGTTCCCCAATTAAACCTTGTTCAGCATTCAACAGATGATATGGAAGTGAGTCGTGGTCATGGTTAAGATTCAACTTGGTTTCTAGGAAAATCAAGTGGGGAAAAAAAAACAAAACAGCCAAAGCAAACAAGTAAATATTTTGAAGCCTGGGGGAAAGCTTTTAAACACAAGCATATTAGGGAGAAGATGTAAGTGATAGGGAGGCAAAATCTTACAAACTGTGCGTTATCGAAGAAAACAAGGAACAAATGAAGGTAGGGGTGC
The DNA here is from genome assembly GCA_001685095.1 of Ellobius talpinus. Taxonomy (NCBI): domain Eukaryota; kingdom Metazoa; phylum Chordata; class Mammalia; order Rodentia; family Cricetidae; genus Ellobius; species Ellobius talpinus. The sequence continues at coordinate 6,195 of LOJH01021552.1, forward strand.
AAAAACATTTAATGAAGAACTGAAGTTAAGCTCCCAGCTGCCATCTCCTCAGACCACAGGAGCACATCAGCCTCTGACCTGGAGCTGTAAGACACGGCAACAGCCAGGGGCAGCCCACAGAGAAAAGCATGAGAAGACAAACTCTATAGCAAGCTAGATTCAAGGATACCAGGCTTGCAGGGTACATGCTCCCACAGATTCTATCAGAGGAGACTGAGACAAGAAAATTAATTGAGTCACAACAGAAACCCTCATCAAGAGGCAAGAAGTGAGCACAGCCCGGCAGGCAGAAAGCAGTATTCTTGTTCTTTCTGTCAGTTTATCTGCTGAAGCTTCCTACATCAGCAGTCAACATACTTTTTTGAAAATGACTGGACAGTAAATATTTTGGGACTTGTAGGTCATGGGCAGTCTTTCTCACACTCTCAGCTTTTCTATGGAACACTGCTTTAGAAACACCAAATCTAGTCTTAGTTCATGCATCATCCAGAACCAGATCATGGGTGAAATCTGGGCCGTTTGCAGTCAGGGGAAAACTAAAGTTGAAATGAACAAGCAATAATCTGAGCAAACAAAAGATAATCATGTTCATTAGTAGCAAAGCTAAATACCAACTGTTATTTAATGTGCAAAAGGACTTTATTATATCACATACTCATAAATGCATGCATTCATTAACTTTTGTAGAAAATCATCTAAATACGTAGAATCATTTAAATGACAAAGTGGTGATATATGTGCATATTAATAATATATTATTAAATAATTTTAAAACCTTGTTTTTAAAGACTAGTCAATGGGAAAATGCTTATACTGACACACTAAGAAAGAAATAAACTTTGAACAGTGAGTATCATGGAGGTGGTAGAATTTCAACTATTAGCTTCTTTAAGTATTTAAAATATGAGTATGTATGGTTTATGCATTTATATGTGGATGGGCACAGCTGTGCATGAAACTGTTCATGCATTTGTGGAGCCAGAGGTGGGTTGTAGCTGCTGTCTTTTGTTGTTAGAGACTGGGTCTCTCACTAAACTTGGGGCTTACTCATTGACTAGACTTCTTGGCTAGTGAGCAATCAGGATCCTGCCATGTCATGCATCATCCAGAACCAGATGATGTATTACAGGCATGCATCAAAGCTCCTGGCCTTTTATGCGGGTGCTAGCGGTCTGAACTTGTGTCCTCAAGATTGCACAGCCGTTTACAACTCTACCAACTAAGCCATTTCCCCAGCCCCAATTAATAAATTTTTTTATTAACTCTCCAAATTAAATTTTTTCTGCGCTAACTTCCTGGGTATTTTCAACTTCTCAAGCACTGTGTTCTCGAATTTGGAAAGCATCAACGTAACTAGACTTATAGGCAAGACTTAGTTATCAGTCCCATCACTAAGTGGATTTGAAACTTTCCTAAGCTTAACATATCTCCTTGTACAGTGATAATTCATGCCACCCTGGATAAGATGCAGTTCATTGTTCTGGGTGGTGTTGCCTTGAAGTAACACTGTTAGAAGGTTTCACAGTGCTAGGCAGCCACTTGTACTTTGTGTCTCTATTTAGATAATAAACTCATGGCAAAATTTGTGATTCTTTTTTAAACCTTATCTTTGCAGCTCAAGAAATTGGTGTGATAAGCAAAGCAAGTGAGAAACACAGTAAGGAGATCCTGCTGCTTGCAGTGCAGGAACCTGTTAGAGAATCAGTTAGAGGGAGTCTGCAAGAACCAAGATTAAGGTCAGAATGGGCATTGTGCACAGCATTGCTGTATCCATGGGGCTCGCCTGTCTCCTTGCTATCACCATGAATACTGGAACTGGAGCTCCTGTCAGGGCAGCAAGGTCCTGTCAGCAGCCAACCTCAGATGTGCTGTGCGTGTGGCAGCATCTATGCTTAGTATACCAAGGAAGACAAACATCAGAAGGACAGCAAATGCTGCAGGCGGCACCTGTGAAATCCGCATGTACTGAACGCCAGGGATGCCTGTGTGGTTCTGTCAGGGGCACCATGGTGCCGTAGGTACCACAAAGGTAAAGATACTCACTCATGTCAGTGTTTTGTTTAACTTTTCCCTCCTCCTCTTCTTCTGAAGAGTAATCCTCCTCCTTGGGCTTTTTCACAATTTCCTTTGGGTCTTTCAGGTGAATTATAAAATTGTGTTTGTCTTTTTTTACTTTCACTTTGATGAAGGTTGGGCCTGAGGGAGAAGCACAGGGTACAAAGAGGAGCTTACTGAAGATGCCATGCACGTGCCTTGACAGAATACTGGTAGAATGCATGCGGTACAGAATTAGACAGGGCTTGGGAATGCCCGAGACTCAGCAACTCTGTTCAAGGATGTCTTTGTGGGACTTCTCACTACATCTCAAACCACACCACAGAGGAAATACAGCATCTGAGGTGGCAAATACTACTGACTCTGATAAATCAAGCAAGCAATTAACATGAAAAGTTTTAATGTTATTTGCTTACAATAATATATAATGCATATGTATTATGAATGTGTTTATATATTTCAGAACAGCCTCAAATTCATAATTCTCCTGCCCCAGTCTCATGAGTGCTAATGTCATAAATGTGCGTTACCATACCTGACATTTTTTTGTTTTGTTTTGTTTTTTGAGACACGGTTTCTCTGTGGCTTTGGTGCCTGTCCTGCACCAAATTAGCTCTTGTAGATCAGGCTGGCCCCAAACTCACAGAGAGATCCATCTGCCTCTGCCTCCCAAGTGCTGGGATTAAAGGAGTATGCCACTGCCACCTGACCCATACTTGACATCAACCAATTATGGCATTGTAATGTTAGACAGCAATAATTATATACATATATGTATCTATATCTATATCTATGTATGTATGTGTGTATATAAATATACATATATATGTGTGCGTGCTCTATAATTATCAGTACTTTGAAGGTTATAAGCCATTTTCTAACAGACCATTCTCCCTTAACAGTGCTCTGATTTGTTTCCCCTGCCTCTCCCTTTTATCTCTCCCTTTTAAATCCAGCCTTTCATTTTCAATTGTGGTTTGGGTGTCTCTCAAGGTTGATAGGATTAAACTGAAAATGCCGTATTTTGTATGAACCATCTGAAATTTATATAAACTCTTCACATATGCAAGTCTTGGTGAGAGCTACAATATCAGTGGCAGGTTCCCTGAGTGATGCATGATTAATAAAAACTCAGAGAGAGAAATTGGGGTTCAACTTGAAGGCCAGAAAAGCAAAGCAGTCAGCCATTGACTTTTACCTCGACCTCAGTCTGAAAATGGCAATCCTGCCTCCAGGAGACCTCAGAAAGATACTGTGTCTGAGAACTATTTTCTCCTGGTTTATAATCCTCTCTAAGGCTGGGATTAAAGGCGTGTACCCTGGGATTAGCGGCACACACTGCCTGATTTTATGGTAAATTAGTGTGGCTACTGGGATTAAAGCTGTGTGTCATACCGCCTGGTCTGTGAGGCTGACCAGTGCGGCCGTTTTACTCTCTGATCTTCAGGCAAGCTTTATTTATTAAAATACGAGTGAAATGTCACTACAACTGAGCACTGGGCTGCAGAGTGCAAGCCAGAAGCTCAAAGCATGTTTGCTTCCTGACATGACAGACCTGTTGTAACTAACATTATTAACTACCGATTTGCCTGTTACAGTTGATACTATACCATCTACCACTAATGTAGAAGTATTTAAATATTTTTAACAATTAGGATGCTCCTATCAATGTGTTAGGGCAAATTCTGGGCTGGCTGATTCCTTGCAGACCCAATTACAGCAGAAGCACGTGAACTCTGAAGACTCAGTGTAGTGTAAACGTGAATGTAGTGGGCAGTCACCCACCACATCAGAAGCACAATGCCCCGTGCTGTTCTGAAATGCAGGAACATCTTCCATGACATTAACAGCTCTTACAGATGTACCTCGTTCATACGCGGTCTTTTCTACTTCAATCTGCCCTCCATCAGAAGGATACAGATAGTAATTTTTCCCTGAGATTTGGATGGGTACATCTCCCATATTGTAGCCTCGGAACTGGAAGAAAACACATCATGACTGGTTGTGGAACTGCATTGACAACAATCAGCTTACTACGGTTAGTGGTTAGTCAACTACAGTTTCCATATGCTTAATTTTTAAAAAAACAATTATATCCGATACCTTGTAGGCTCAGAAGCCCAAATCCATGTTTTTATTAATTTTCTTTATTGTTAGTAACAGAATTTTACTCAGTATCTCAGACTGATCTTAAACTCATGGTCACCCTGCTTCAGTGTCCAGGAGGCTGGAATTATAGTTGTATTCCACTCTGCCCAGACTCTTTAGAAATTGAAAAAATGTATTATAATGAGCAGGATTTTAAAATGTTTATGATTAGGACTTGAGAGATGACTCAGCAGTTAAGACCCCCGTTACTCTTGCAGAGGAGTGAAATTTAGTTCCCAGTGCCCATGTGGCCTATAACTTCAATTTCACTGGGATATGTTGCCCTCTTCTGGCCTCTGTGGGTACTCACACACATAAAGATAAGTCTTATTAAAAAGCCTCTCATTAATATTCATCTAAGCATTTATAATCAAGTTCAAATAAAATCATGCTCTATCATCAAGCTGATATGAGGAGAGATCAAGTTCACAAACTTTCTTTTTACAGTGAAGAGAAACATTGACCCTTGGTGCTTTTGGAGGTCATATATAAAAGACGTTTTAAAACATTAGATATTTTCAGTAGAAAATATATAAACATTAGATAGTTTCAGGGGATTCAGATGCATCCTAAAGCCCTAGAGTAACTAGGCTGAAGTCATCGATGAAATAAATAGAGCAGGACATTTCTCTCCAGTTCTTCCTTGTTGGTTTAATGCACCCGCGGGAGCATTAGCAAAGAGGGGTTTAATCAAAGCATGAACACCAGCAGTGTGGCACTCCGCACAGTGGCATCTAAGTGCACGCAGCGAATCTAGCCTGTTGAGTTGACCCATGCAGTTGCCTCTGTACATTACTTTTTTTTTTACTTTCCTAGTCTTTATTTTTTCAATTCAAAAGAATGCTTAAAATACAAAGAACACACTGAAGGAAGGATCTCATTTTCTGTAGTCAGGGGAACAATTGCAAACTTCACTTTTACATCAGAATGATGGAACAGAGCAATCATTAGCAGCAAAATTTTGGAGATTAACAATACACATATATATGTCTTATTGATATATATAAATATATATTTAAGACACACATATATCATATATATGATATACATATGGGATAAGGAAATTTACAACCATGAAATAGTACTTAAACACCACTTCTAGTTATGAAAATTTAACAGAAGTAAAAAGTTAGTATAATAACTATTTAATTA
>LOJH01021553.1:0-10864 GCA_001685095.1 Ellobius talpinus
TGCGGGAGCCAGGTGGGACGAAAGCAGGCCTGCTCCCCTTTCACTACAAAATGGCATTCAACATGGGGGCATGTATTTCCACATAAACTTAAAAAAGGTTCCAAACACACAAAATGGAGCCAAACCTGGCTTCCTGGTAACTGCAGTCTCCCTGGTAGGCTTGGTGCTAGTGGCATACAGAGGTGTGGCTCTTTTAAAATACCAAGCAATTGAATGGGGTTTATGAATAGCGGGTGGTGTGCTACTTGGTGGCAGAAGACTAGGTAGAAATGTTTACAGCAGTGTGGACCCAGAAACTTCTTAGACCTGGGGCAGGAAATGTGGCTTCTTCCATCATGAGGCTAGAAAAACAGGTTAATAGTTTGTCATCTATAACAATCAAACTTATTGTAATATTAAGTATGTTTCAAGATCATGCAGAAATATATTTTAGATAGGTAGGCTTTCTTCAAACACTTAAAAGACCTACAGAATATGGCATTTAAAATTTTTTTTAATAATGTAGTTCTTTTCATGTCAATGAGGCACATCTGCTCCTGACAGCACTAATGTACTTTGGAGAAGATGATGGGCATTGAAGAAACTCCTTATGAAGTTTGCTTTCATTGTGGTAAGGTTAGACACTGGACAAAAAAAACTGTTCTTGCCTTGACTGCTGACAGTATGCTGTACAAACTGGACAAGAAGGACACAAAGGAAAAAGACTGTTGTACTTTGCCCAGACAAGGCAGGAAAGTCCTTTAAAATTCCTGCTTCAGAGAAAAGTCTTCCAGGTATTCTAGGCCTGTAAGCTAAAGATGGATACCCCAACATTCCAGAGGAATCTTGGTAATTGTCCAGGCATGCAGATGTCTGTTGTTTCTATAGGTTCAAAAGTGGCTTGTATGGTACTTCCTGTTTACTTGGGTACTATATCTTTCTGGGGTCTTTGATGAAGTTGAAGACTAGATAATTGTAGTCATATTTTTCCTTAGTTATGACAGAAAGTAAATTGGGTACAAAACTTTGGACACACCATGATAGCATAAATAATGGAGTATGTTCTCCAAATATGACAAATGCAAATGGATTGGCCATTGTAAATATAATTCTTACCTGATAATTGCTCTTATTGTTTATAATTTTATTATGTTAGAGTTACAACCTTTCCTTCTTATTTAGACAAAAGGGGGAAATGTTGTGGAATATTCTTTTACACTGTGTAAAGATAAGTCACTGTGATTGGTTTAATAAAAAGCTAAACAGCCAATAGTTAGGCAGGATTTTCAGGGCACAGAGAACCTGGGAAGAAGAAAGCAGACAAACTAGCCAGATGGAGAGGGAGTAAGAAATGCAATAAGACAGGTTAATGCCACGAGTCATGTGGCAACAAGTTGATGAATAGAAATGGGTTAATGTAAGTTATAGGAGTTAGTGGGACAATCCTAAGCAATAAGCCATACTTACATAAGTAATAATAAGCCTCAGTGTCATGGTTTGGGAGCTGGCTGTTGGGACAAAAAAAAATCTGCCTACAAAAATATACACCTACATTTTTATCTATAAGTCTCCCAACCAAAAAATGTCCAGGGCCAGTATTATATTCAGTGCCGAATTCTACCACAACTTCAAAGAAAAGCTAATACCAAATTGTTTCACTAAGTAGAAACTAAAGAAACAGTGTCAAACTCTTTTTGCAAGGCAACAGTCACCCTGATACCCAAGCCTCACAAAGACACAGCTAAGATAGAGAATTCCAGACCAATCTCTCTCATGTACTTAATAAAATTATGGCAAACTGAATCCAAGAACACATCAGAAAAATCATCTACCCGGACCAACTAGGCTTCATCACAGAGATGCAGGGATAGTTCAACTTATGAAAATCCATCAACATAATACACCACATAAACAAATTGAAAGAAAAAAACATGATCATCTCATTAGATGCTGAAAAAGCCTTCAACAAAATTCAACACCTCTTCATGATAAAGGCCCTGGAGAGAGCAGTGATATAGGGAACATAACTAAACATAATAAAAGCAATATACAACAAGTCAACAGAAAATATCAAACTAAATGGAGAGAAACTCAAAACAATTCCACTAAAATCAGGAACAAGACAAGGCTGCCCACTCTTTCCATATCTATTTAATATAGTACTTGTGGTTCTAGCTAGAGCAATAAGACAAAGAAAGGAGATCATAGGGATACAAATCAGGAAAGAAGTCAAACTTTTGCTACTTGCTGATGATATACATAAGTGAACACAAAAATTCTACCAGGAAACTACTACAACTGATACACGCCTCAAGTAATGTAACAGAATACAAAATTAACTCAAGAAATCAATAGTCTTCCTATATACAGATGATAAATGGACTGAGAAAAAAAATCAGAGAAGCATCACTCTTTACAATAACCACAAATAAAAAATATATTGAGAGTAATTCTAACCAAATAAGTGAAAGACCTGTATGACAAGAACTTTAAGTCTTTGAAGAAATTGAAAAAGACATCAGAAAATGGAAAGATCTCCCTTGCTCTTGGATAGGTAGGATTCACATAGTAAAAATGGTAATCTTACCAAAAGCAATCTATAGATTAAATGCAATGCCCAGCAAAATTCTTCACAGACCTCAGGAAGACAATACTCAACTTCATAGGGAAAAGCAAAAAATCCAGTATAGCCAAAACAATCCTGTATAATAAAAGAACTTCTGGAGGCATTACCATAACTGACTTTAAATTCTATAGAGCTACAGTAATGAAAACAGATTGGTATTGGCATAAACATAGACAGGTGAACCAATGGAATTGAACTGAAGACCCTAATATCAATCCACATACCTATGAACACCTGATTTTTGACAAAGAAGTCAAAATGGTACAATGGAAAAAAGAAAGCTTCTTCAACAAATGGTGCTGGTATAATTAGATGTCAACATGTAGGAGAAAGGAAATAGATCCATATATATCCCCACACACAAAACTCAAGTCCAAATGGATCAAAGACCTCTATATAAATCTAGCCACATTGAACCTCATAGAAGAGAAAATGGGAACAGCCTTGAAAGCATAGGACAAAAAAGCAGCCTGCTTAATGGGAAAAGATCTTTACCATCCCCACATCTGACAAAGGACTGATCTCTAAATTATAAAAAGAACTTGAGAAACTAGACATCAAAATACCAAACAATCCAATAAAAATGGAGTACAAATCTAAACAGAGAGCTCTCAACAGAGGAATCTCAGATGACTGAAAGACACTTGAAGAAGTGCTCAACATTCTTAGTCATAAGAGAAATGCAAATCAAAACAACTCTAATATACCATCTTATACCTGTTAGAATGGCCAAGACCAAAAACTCTGATAACAGCTTATGCTGGAGAGGTTGTGGAGTAAGTGAACACTCCTCCACTGTTGGTAGGAGTGCAAACTTGTACAGCCACTTTGTAAATCAGTATGGTAGTTTCTCAGAAAATTGGAAATCAATATACTTCAAGACTCAGCAATATCACCTTTGGGCATATACCCAAAGAATGCACACATACCACAAGGACATGTGTCCAGCTATATTTATAGCAGCATTATTTATAACAACTAGAACCTAGAAACAGCCTAGATGCCCCTCAAGCAAAGAATGGATAAGGAAAATGGTTTTTACACAATGTAGTACTACTCAGTGGTAAAAAGCAATGACATCTTGAAATTTGCAGGCAAATGAATAGAACTAGAGAAAGCCATCCTGAGTGACGTAACCCAGATCCAGAAAGACAAATATAGTATGTACTTACTTATAGGTAGATATTAGACATAAAGCAAAGGACAACCAGCCATACAGACCATAACCCCAGAGAACCTAGGTAATAAAGAGGATCCTAAGAGAGACATGCATGGAAAGAGTAAAAGGACAAGATCTCTTGAATAAATTGTGAGTGTGGGGGACACGTGGGGAGGATGAAAGGGGAGAGGGAAGGAGGGAAAGGGAGTGGGGGAAATGTAGAGTACATTCCTATGCAAACAATTAAAATGAGAGGATTAAAAAACAAAAAAGAAGAAATGCCAATCTAAGAATCCCCTCATGGGGATGCTCAAAGTCATTTCTGACCTTGCTGGGGAGGTAGGGGGGTTAAAAACCATTTTTAGGAGTGCCACATTTAAGTATATATGACTCTGAGTAGAGATGAGCTACACAATAATAGGAGGAGGAAACATAGATGAGGAATATATTTCAGGCAGATGGGAAGACATGATGAGGGCCTGGAGGTAGAGCATCATCCTGTGGGCTGAGGCAACATAATCCTTTGTTGTCACTGGTGTAACAAGTCTAAGGGAAGGAGCATCAATTGATGAGACTGGCGAACCAGGTCAGATATTGGAGAATCTTACAGTCTTGTAGACATATCTAGAGAGTCAGGTAGCATTGGTGTCCTGTGCCCCACCTCTCTAATTATGTAGTTATTATATTTTTGATTGTATTTACCTTTTTGGGGGTTGAGATATTACCCTTTCTTAGCCCATTTTCTATAGACAGAGCTGGAACTAGCTTGTATTGACTGTGATTTTCTAGAAACCTTGCAGGTTGATTATTAAACAAAGTTGTTACTTGCTACACATTAAATTATATAAATATATGAGCAGTTGAATCAAACATGAGGATAACAAATACTTAAAACATAATTTTCCAATGATTTAAATTTTATTGCATTCATTTGTCGTGTGTGTGTGTATGTGTGTGTGTGTGTGTGTGTGTGTGTGTGTGTGAGACATGCATGGATGCCAGAGGATCACTTGTGGGAGCTGGTTCCCTCCCTCTGCCATGTGGGTCTCAAAGAATGAACTTAGATCCTCAGTGTAGGCAGATTTTTCTTTGGGCCACCAGCTCATAAATGATGACATGGAGATTTATTAATTATCAAACCTTGGCTTTAGCTTAGGCTTGTTTTTAAATAGCTCTTAAAACTTAAATTAATCCATTTCTATCAATCCATGTAATGCCACATGCCACCCATCCTGCTTCCTCTGTGTCTCTTTGCATCTCTCTCACGCACCAGGATTCTTCTTTCTCCTTTTTCTCTCTGCCCAGAAGTCCCATCTATACCTCATGCCTAGCTATTGGCTGTTCAGCATTTTATTACATTACCCACAGCAATACACCCTTACAGAGTGTACAAATATCCCACAACACCTCAGTCTATTTGGCGAGGACCTCCACCTGCTGAGACATCTTCCCAGCCCTTCCAGGGATTTTTGCAGCACTTAATTGTGCTGAACCTAGCAATATCTGCACTCTGGGGTTATTTATGCTCATTGCTTCTATGTGGAGGGAATACTCTATAATGTCATGCTCCTACTGTATGCCTGCTCTCCACTCTTATTCACTACATCAAATTGAAAGCCTGAATCTGCCGTAGTGGGGATATTTACAGCATGAAAAATCAGCAAATGCTAAAAACCAGAGTTTGATTTATTACTTTGTTGACTGTCTGAGTTTAAGGAAGTAATGGAGCAGATGCAGATAATACAGAGAGGCATAAAAACGTGCTGTTGTGTAGCCAGTGCATGCTCAATAGCATGAAAGTTGAAAAAATATTCTTGCTGTATTTGAAACTATTTTCCAGTTTGACAGAGAAATCACTCCAGTCACGGGCAAATGAGTGAAGTTCCAGATTTTCCGTCTACGTCTGCATTCTGTTGCTTTTGTTCTTGTTAGTATCAAAGAAAACATCAACCTAAATTCATGTCAGGATGACATTCAATTCTTATTGGCAACTATACAGAAAAGAGTTCAAGAAAAGACTGATGAAAACATTCCATAAGAATTGTCTCCATATAATTTTTATGAAATGAATATTCATTTTATTATTGTTTATATAGCATACAGAGAGTTACAACCTTTTATGTCAGTAAAATTTATAGTAAACTTTCAGGAGTACATTTTAGATCTATAATTTTTTTTAGGTGTTGACCAGTAAATAATTCACAACTCAGATTAAGCTTATTTCTTCTATTGAGTCTTTCTTCCCTTGAACATTTGCCTTCATCTGTTTGCATAGTTATAGTAAAATCCCACAAGCTTGGCAGTTTATGAAGAACAGAAACCTATTTCCTCCAAGTTCCAGAGGTGAAGAGGTTCAAGTTCTTTGTCACTTTTGGTGACTTGGAATGATTCTATCTCTACTTCCAAGATGGTACCTCAAATCCTTCTTCCTGTGGAGAGGAGTAGTTGCTCCTCACAAGGCAGGAAAATGGAAGAGAATGTTTTAATGAACAGCTCCATCCTTGCAACCTCAGCACTTCCCATTGGGCTGTACACTCACTAGTGCTGTTGCTTTCATGGCTGCATTTTAACACATCATGTTTGAAGTCTATATTCAGACCATGGCTTGTTTTTCTCTGAAGCATGCAGAGCCCCTGCTAAGATTCATCCTTTGGCTTTGTGCTTCTACTTACTTTGCAGATGCAACCACTCTTAATCACTCTGGTCATCTCTGGGCAAGCACACCTTCTGTCTCTTCTTGTGACACACACCACGGTCTTCACCAAGAAGCTAGCATGATGTCATCATGTCAGAAATGGAAATGGAAAATGGAAAACATTTTGAAGCACCTCTTGCAGTCAGCTGTGCACTTTCTCCTTTTTATTGCTTCCTCAAATTCTCATCTCTTAACTATATTCCTAGGTTGAAATGTACAAACTCCTCTTAAGTTTGCAAGTACTTCTACTTTGCTTTCTGACCTTTACTGCTTTCTAAGGCTCTATGGAAAAATGAGCAGTCTCCACAGGGATCAATAGAAACATTGAAAAGGTATGTTATAGCCTCTGTTCACCATAGAAGAAGCTGACATGAAAGGTCCATGCCAGGTTTGTGAGAACCAAACCTCTGTCACTCCCAGAGAGCTGCTACTGAGATCAAGGGATTCTCAGAACCTTCTAGAATCAGTCATAGGAAGTATAACCCATTACTTCTTCAGTGGGTACCAGTTCTGAAGAAACATCCCAACTTGTCCTGAAGGTTCATTACTGTAGTTCCTTCTATTCCACTTCTCTTTTGTATGCTTCTACCCACCAGCCTCTCCCCTGGCTCCTGTTGCCATCAACCTCTTGATTATTTTAGAACTCAGCTTAAACGTCTTATTTTGCAGTAAGTCAGTGTCCCCAGGTCTTCCCCCATCACTACTGAGTGTCAGTGTCCCCAGGTCTTCCCCCATCACTACTGAGTGTCAGTGTCCCCAGGTCTTCCCCAATCACTACTGAGTGTCAGTGTCCCTGGGTCTTCCCCCATCACTACTGTTTTCTCTACTGACACTGCACCTCTTCCCTCTCTGACTTTATCTCCAGCTTTAGCCCAGCACCCACTGAAAGGAAAGTGCTCCTTGAATGTGCACCTGTGAAGCCATGAGTGAAAACCCGAGTAACTTCTTTCACACATCAGTTCCTAATTCTTGCCGGAGTACCTCGTGTTGAATATAGAGATTCCTTTACTCCTTAAGCAGGGAGGTCAGCTTGTGTTTGACTCACATAACTGAAGAAACATGTAATATGGAATTAAATGTAAATGTAGTGATAACACCCCATCATATTCTTGTTTAAAAGCAGAGCTCTTGGCACAGCATAAAACTTCTATAAAAGGCCAACATACACTTCCCAGCTATAAGGAACGGAGGCCTTCATATAACCTTAATTTCATTTTTTATGTACAAATAATTTACCTTTACCATTGCTATAGCTTGAACCTGGAATGTACCCTGAAACACCATGCGTTAGAGACCAGGTTGCAATACTGTGCTCTACTAGGGTCTGTGTGGAACAAATGGAAGGTGGTGTTTAGTGGAAGAAAGTTAGCTCACGCAGGACATGCCCTTAAAAGGGGATATTGGGACCCTTGTTCCCTCCTGCTGTTAAGTTCTAGCTGCCGTGGGGTAAACAGTCACTTTCCTCTATCTCTTGTCATGATATATAAGGCTATAAAAGCTCAAAGCCACGGGGCCTAATTGTTATGAACTAAAAATTTCAGGAACATGAGCCAAAGTAAATTCTTCCCTCATTAAGGTGATTATCTCAAGTGTTTTGCCACAGTAACGGCAAGCTGATAAACAGCTATTTACTCTGAATGTTGACAATCAGGGGTTATTACTCTGGCAAATGACTTACTATACATAGACATGTAATTGTTAACTGCAAAAATAAAATGTGATAAATATGGAAATACGCAAGACTTAGGCATGAAACTGCAAAAAAATAATAATTCCACTATTTCTGTATCTTCTCTGAACTTTAATTAACTTGTCTGTGTGGCTCCCAACTTATATGGCCGTGTAGCTTTGTCCATAATATTTATTAGAAGAGAGACCAGTGCAAAGATTCTTAGTCAAGTGATTTATTGAGAAAGTTCTCTGAGAATGTGTCATTGTGGTACAAGATCTGCTTCAGCGTGGCTCTGTGAGGGATTTATAAAAGATGGCAAATACTGTAGGCCTCCCTGACTAGTTTGGGGGAGGTTGGGGGGAGAGTGCACTTGGGCATACTTTACTGCTTAAGATGGTTCCCATTACAGAGGCCATTAGATCAGCGTAGAATACATACTTACAGCAGCTAGCACTTAATGGGCCACTGGGATGACTAATTTTGTGTCAGTTTGGCTAGGTTATGATGCCCAGATGTTTGGTCAAATGTCAGTCTAGCATCACTAGGATGGCTCCTTCAAATGCCATGAACATTTATGTCAGTAGAGTCTGAGTACATTTCCCTTTATAGCATGGGTAGGAAATTTTAACCACTTAGAGCCCATAAGATAAAAGACAAGGTCCTCCAAGGGAGGATGAAATCTTCCTGAGACCTAGCTTCAGAGCCGAAGACTGGGGTAGTTGGTCTTCCTTGGCTACTTACCCTGATGGTCTGCCCTGAAAACTGTGGACTTAAGGGCTCATGATCTTCTGAGCCAAGTGTAGATAAACATTTCTGTCCTGCCCAGTCTGGTAGCCATTCAGTCCCAAATAAACACAGAGGCTTATATTAATTATAAATGGTTTGACCTATTGCCCAGGCTTATTACTAACTAGCTCTTACAACCTAAATTCACCCATAATTCTTGTCGATGTTTAGCCATGTGACTTGGTACCTTTTCTCATTAACACATTCTCATCTTGCTTCCTCTGTGTCTGGCCGGTGTCTGCCTTTCCTCTTCCCAGAATTCTCCTAGTCTGGTCACCCTGCCTATACTTGCTGCCTGGCTACTGGCTAATTAGCATTTTATTAAACCAGTACAAGTGGAAAATCTTTACAGTGTACAAGAGGATTATCTCATAGCAGCCAAGTTCTTAAAATCATATAAATAAATGCATGTCTGTGCATACACACACACACACAAACACACACAACATACATGCTCTCATACACCCGAGGAGATCCTATTCTTAGAGATCCCTGAGTAACCTAATCACCAGCAGCATCTACTGCTTTCCTTTCCCATTTTCTTCCTTCTGCCCCTGCCCACCCTACCTGATACCCTGGGGAGCTTCTTTAATAATTCAATCACACATGAAGTCTTATTTCCTGGCATGTTCCTGGAAATTTTTATCTCAAACAGAATAATCATTTTTATCTGCAGTAAAATTTGAGAATACCACATTTTGGGGTATATCAAGTTACTATTGCTGTAGGGCAAAACTACCCTCAATGTTTAGTGAACTAAAATAATAAAATATTTTATTTTTTCTTGAGTCTTTAGATCAATTGTAATAATCTAACTGTATCAGAGAAAGGGAACCATGGTTTTATTTAGCACATTTACCATTTCTTTTTACAGTAGTAGACTACCAAGTTATGATTTTCTTATGACAGAGATAGCAGGGAAAATAGAACTTTGTTTGGCTTCTTGGAACCAGCATAGTTCTGTCTTCATACCATAAAGATTTTATACAGAAAGCCACTAAATTCCTTGTTCCTTACAAGGGATGAATAAGGAGCATTACATACATTTATCTTGCATAGTTATTTTAAGATTTATTTATTTATTATATATACAGTGTCCTGTCTGCATGTATGCCTGCTTGCAAAAAGAGGACACCATATCTCATTACAAATGGTTATGAGGCACCAGGTGGTTGCTGGGAATTGAACTCAGGACCTCTGGAAGGAGCGACCCATGTTCTTAACCCCTGAACCATCTTTCCAGCCCTTGAGTAGTTCTTTAAATTGAGACAGAATGGATTATCAGTGATCTCTAAACTACCAGGAGAATCTTTAGCAACTTTAGGTGTAGTCAAATTGGAGAACTAGTTCCTGATACTACCAAGACCATTAGAGAAACTCATTCTTAAAATTTTGTTTCTCTCCAAGCACTTCTGGTATTACAATCTGCATTATGCAGGGTTTTCTAGAAGAAGAGAATAGGCTATTACATTATTACAAAAGGAGATTCACTTAATTGGCTTACATGATAAATACATGGATGTGGTAGTTCTATAATGGGCATATGGACACTGGAGAAACTGAGGATGTGGTAGCTTCTTAGCTTCTGAAACCGGATGCCTCAGCAGTGCTGACCTGGTTCTGCAGGCCTGGGAGATTCATGGAGAGTCACTGGTCTTCCATCTTCGTTGGAATGTTGAAGAAGCTGGAGACGGATGTTAGCAAGGGATGGCAATAGCAGCAGCAGTATTACAACCAGTACCACCTACCCTCACCATCAGCACCCCTACTTCTCGTGACTGACATTGACCAGCAGAGGAAAGGAAGACAGGCAGTCAAGCAACACTGCTTTTTTCTTAGACTTCTTTATATCCAGGTTTCTGCTGGTAGGTGCTGCCCACTCTGGGGCAGAGTGCATGCACACGTGTGCATGTGTGTGTGTGTGTGTGTGTGTGTGTGTGTGTGTGT